>JACJUY010003567.1:65221-75781 GCA_014220935.1 Platorchestia sp. MABIK
TGTTGCGCAGTTGACTGAACTGTTGCGCAGTTGACTGAACTGTTGCGCAGTTGACTGAACTGTTGCGCAGTTGAGTGAACTGTTGTGCAGTTGACTGAACTGTTGCGCAGTTGACTGAACTGTTGCGCAGTTGACTGAACTGTTGCGCAGTTGACTGAACTGTTGCGCAGCTGACTGAACTGTTGCGCAGTTGACTGAACTGTTGCGCAGTTGACTGAACTGTTGCGCAGTTGACGGTAGACTTAATAAAGCCTTCGTCATGAGATGCAATTCTTCAGAAAGAGGTTCTTCTGAAGAAAAAATGAGAAATAAGAATTTGTAGTTAGACCAAAAGTTAATTCGAAGAAGTTTCATCAAAATATAGAGTTCATGAAGACAAACGTTCAAACAAAAAATAGAAGGTAAAAAAAAGTTCATTTTTCCAAAAATTCCTCGGTACAAAAATCTCTCCATGATGAAACCTACCAACGAAGAAAGAATGCATCAAATCAAAAGTCACACAAAGAGAAAGTTGGTGAAAAATTTTTAGCAAAAAAAATTATTCGGCCGGAAGTGTCGACGAATTGTTGCTCTTGGAATTTAACTGCACAACATATCAGGAATTCTTTTTTTGATGATTGAGATGCTCGAATGCAAAGTGTTGCTGGAGTGCAAAGTGTTGCTGGAATGCAAAGTGTTGCTCGAATGCAAAGTGTTGCTGGAGTGCAAAGTGTTGCTGGAATGCAAAGTGTTGCTCGAATGCAAAGTGTTGCTGGAGTGCAAAGTGTTGCTGGAATGCAAAGTGTTGCTGGAGTGCAAAGTGTTGCTCGAATGCAAAGTGTTGCTGGAGTGCAAAGTGTTGCTGGAATGCAAAGTGTTGCTGGAATGCAAAGTGTTGCTGGAGTGCAAAGTGCAAAATAATACGGAATAAGCCATGAAGAACTTCACTCACAAGACCACAAAACAAAAGACTAAAAACTACACACAAAATAAGGCATAAAGACCCCCTCAGCGCCACAAATCGATGTGTACTGGAAGACTGGGTGCAGAACACGCGCCATCGACCGCCGCTAATGCGGGGAATGTCTTCCGTAATATAAACATGTCACCAGCTCTGTGGTAATGGCTTCATGTGCGCACCTGGGGGGGTCGTGGTGCACACCGATGTGTGCTGCACTGCACTGCACTGCACCGCACTGCATCGCACTGCACCGCACTGCACTGCACCGCACTGCACTGGACTGCATTGCGCTGCAATATGCAACACTGCACTGCACTGCACTGCACCGCACTGCACTGCACCGCACTGCACTGGACTGCATTGCGCTGCAATATGCAACACTGCACTGCACTGCACTGCACTGCACCGCACTGCACTTCACTGCACTGCACTGCATCGCACTGCACCGCACTGCACTGGACTGCACTGCACTGCAATTTGCAACACTGCACTGCACGTGGTCTGATGCCCCAGTATGTCAGTACATCACAATAACTTCTTCTGGAAGCGCCTCGTAGCAATCAAATTTGAACTTTAAGTTGCGTCCTTTTTCTGTACTGCAATAATTTAAGGAAATTACGCGGAATTACTGAAGAGTATTCTTTATAAAAACTTAGTTAGGGTGCATTTAAAGTCTTGTATTTACCGTCTGCATTGTGGGTATTAAGTGAAGCTGGATCTGTTGCATCTATTCAGCTTTTAACGCGTTGACTCCGATCGATACGACCCATCGATGAGTCATTTGAATATTTTTCGACAATCTTTCAAAAGAAATGGCATTTAACGGATCCAGTTAATGTTAGTATTTATAAAATTGCTAACTTATTTTGAATTAACATTTGAGTTGAATGTTAAACTTGAGCTTAATCCATCGCAGTTAACGTGTGAACAAGATGGCAGAGTTTTCCAGCATAGCTTAATCCTTCCAATGGAGCTGCTGTTCACCATAAAAACGTTTGACACTTTGCCCGCAACGTGCGCCACCGGTGGCCACGGAGGCGATTTTCATTATGCTGCTGACCGACCAGTTATCGCAAATTCAATTTTCTTAAACACCTAATTAAAGCTGAGTGAAGGCACGATCCAGTTAATGTTTGTTTTTCAAAATTGCTGACTACAATTGACTTTAAATTTGAGTTGACTGTTGAACTTCAGTTTAACCCATTGCGGCCTAAGAGTTTAATCAAAAATGAAAGCTCGAACCGCTTAATGGCGGCATACAATCTCGCCGGAGTGGCTAATGCTCTGCTTGGACTCCTGAACCAGCTGTGCAGCACCAGCTGCAGCAACACCAGCTGCAGCAACACCAGCTGTAGCAACACCAGCTGCAGCAACACCAGCTGCAGCAACACCAGCTGCAGCAACACCAGCTGCAGCAACACCAGCTGCAGCAACACCAGCTGCAGCAACACCAGCTGCAGCAACACCAGCTGCAGCAACACCAGCTGTAGCAACACCAGCTGCTTCGGTCACCTTTATTCTTTATAAAAATTCCCCCTCGCTCCTAGTTCTCTTCCTTCAGAAACTCCATAGTTTCACTTCTATTAATACATCTTCTAACCAAATTCTACACACACTTTTCATTTCTTTCAACGAATTTACCTCTTTGAGATGCGTTCTAAGTTTCACTCACTGTTTCTGCTAGAACTGCGGCGACTCTAGACACCATTCCCAAGTCTCTATTTAGACGACTCGGATTTTTATTTTTATACGCGCTTGATTTTGCGCTCGTGCGGTCAATGTGCAAGTTGTTTTGGGGCCACGTAGAAGTGTGCTGTAGAGCAGGGCTTCTCAAACTTTTCTCAACCGAGGACCACTTTTATTACAGAGAATAAGCGGAGGACTTCCTCACATGTGTTTCCTCAGGAAAACATATATATAAATATATAAATACGTATAAATAAATATCTACATATATATCAATTTGTTAAATTTTGCGGACCCCACTTTGAGACCCCGTGCAGTAGAGTACCAACTCTTGCACTCTTTACTCCACACAGCCCTCACAGATGCAGCACCACGCATCGATTTGACCGCTCAGTTGTTCGCTCCAACGTAAAATTATTCCACAATAAAACGGTGCACTGAGGCCTACAGCATGCACACACTCACTCGTGACTCAAATCTCGCTGAGACCAAGACATGCTTAAAATTATTTAAGCACGCAAGCATTTCTGCAAGTTGAACAAAGCAAGCATTTCTGCAAGTTGAAGCACGCAAGCATTTCTGCAAGTTGAACAAAGCAAGCATTTCTGCAAGTTGAAGCACGCAAGCATTTCTGCAAGTTGAACAAAGCAAGCATTTCTGCAAGTTGAAGCACGCAAGCATTTCTGCAAGTTGAAGCAAGCAGGTTTTAAGCTTAAAATAATTTAAATGACTACGTTGGAAAGATCTAGAGCAGGTT
Organism: Platorchestia sp. MABIK; assembly: GCA_014220935.1. Lineage (NCBI taxonomy): Eukaryota > Metazoa > Arthropoda > Malacostraca > Amphipoda > Talitridae > Platorchestia > Platorchestia sp. MABIK. Next base: position 68,605 of record JACJUY010003567.1, read on the forward strand.
AAGCGGAAGTAGACATATATATAGATATTTAAATATTTATATATAAATATATATATATACAGGGTGTACCAAGAAAACTGTACTAATCCTTTAACTGACGATTACTCAGGGATTGCTCGTTTTTGTTCCAGGTGTCACTAAATTTTATTTTATGACATTTACTTCCTAAACTACAATGTTTTTATCTTTGGTTTCACTCATTAGACTTGTATCTATGTCAACAAACACTAACACACCGGGCAGTCTAAGACTGTGCACATTTGGGTAAGATTCACCCACCATACTCCTATAGCGTGAGGTCTACCACACTATAGCGTGAAATCTACCTCTAGCTAGTACAACAGCGTGAGGTCTACCACACTTTAGCGTGAGTTCTACCTCTAGCTAGTACTATAGCGTGAGGTCTACCACACTTTAGCGTGAGTTCTACCTCTAGCTAGTACTATAGCGTGAGGTCTACCGCACTATAGCATGAGATCTACCTCTAGCTAGTACTATAGCGTGAGGTCTGCCAGACTATAGCATGAAACCTACCTCTAGCTAGTACTATAGCTTGAGGTCTACCACACTATAGCATGACAATTACCTCTAGCTAGTACCATAGCTTGAGGTCTACCACACTATAGCATGACAATTACCTCTAGCTAGTACTATAGCGTGAGGTCAACCACACTATAGCATGACAATTACCTCTAGCTAGTACTATAGCGTGAGGTTAGGTTACTAATGAATATTACTTATTTCCATACATATAATTTAGCAATAAACACTTAATTTGTACATCTCAGACTGCACCTGGGTAGGCGAAATATGGCGGCAGACCTCACGCTGTAGCAGCACGCAGGATCCTTTGTCATTGACCTAAGTACTGAGAAGAAGTGAGCAAGTCTTTATTCCGTGTTACAGTGCCTCAGTTGGCGTGTCTGAATTTGTATTTGTATTGCGAATATGCATTGAGAATATGAGTCTAAATATGTTTTTGTATTGCGAATATGCATTGAGAATGCGAGTCTAAACATGTATTTGTATTGCGAATATGCATTGAGAATATGAGTCTAAACATGTATTTGTATTGCGAATATGCATTGAGAATATGAGTCTAAACATGTATTTGTATTGCGCATATGCATTGAGAATATGAGTCTAAACATGTATTTGTATTGCGAATATGCATTGAGAATATGAGTCTAAACATGTATTCGTATTGCGAATATGCATTGAGAATATGAGTCTAAACATGTATTTGTATTGCGCATATGCATTGAGAATATGAGTCTAAACATGTATTTGTATTGCGAATATGCATTGAGAATATGAGTCTAAATGTGTATTTGTATTGCGAATATGCGTTGCTCACGTGCAAGTCAACCGACTTTTCAACCGGCAATTTCGGCTAACTTTTTTAAGCGAGGCTCCAAATACGTGGCAGAACTTCGAAGGCATTTTTAACCCATTTCCTCGGGGCAATTCTATTTAAGAAAACGGTCTCAAGGTGAACTTTTTTGTCGCTAACTACCTCCCATTAATTTTTAGGCGAAAAAAGTTAAAGCTTTGTCCACAGTTAGATTCCAATTTCAGCATCCGCTGATCGCTTGCATTAATGGCATACAACCTCAGTTAGGCTTATCAGAGTACTCCGACGGAGCACATTTCAAAGAGCCTTTGAAATGGATTGGAAAAAGAAGAAAATCACCAAACGATTCTGAAGGTGAAGAAAATCACCCGCTGATTTCGACTTGATGATGAAGCTCAAGTAAAATTTTTTGTTCGAAATAAAAGCAATTGTCGAATTATCAGGTTTTTTACAAGTCTCGGAATTGAATTTCATTAGCTACGCCGCTCTAAGTTTGGCCGGATTTTTGAAGGCGCTGCTACTCCAGTGCTGAACTTCGAACAAGAAACTTGCTGATTGCTCGAACATTCAGGACAGCAATGCGAGATTTGGATGCAAATTGTGCCGGGTATGAAATTCAAAATGCCCAATTCTGACTCCTTGAAGCCATTGGGGCTCTCGAAAATATGCTCCTCCATTCTGCGGAATATCAACCTTGAAAGAAATAGAAAAAAAACTTAACTAAAATTATCAACGACTAACTCGATCAAGAATGGAATCACCAATGCATGGAAATCTGACCAACTCGGTTAATAAATTCCCGAAAAGGCGATTTTCGAATATTCTCAGAATATTTCAAACAGGTTTCAACACGTTGACTACGTGTTGGGTCATATCTGTACCACTGGGTAAATTGTTCATTTGCGTACCGGAATAAATGAACAGCATTTCAATTATTTCACTATCTTTTCTTTAGAACATATTTTAGCGAGGTGAAGTATCATCAGGGTATTACATTTTCCTCACTTCTAAGGAAGGTTAAAATGAACTAGAGCTATGAAGTCGATTTCCCAATTCTACTACTAACAACCAAACCAAACCAACCGTTAACAACCGCGGAAACGCGGTGAACGTATTAAACATTTCTGAAGCCAACTGGAACATCGGACGTTTACTCTACAGACCTAGTGTAGAATGTCAATCCTAAATTTTGTGATTTGTTCTTCGTATTCACAGAAACAAAACAGCCTCGCACACATTGCTTGTCGAATAAAATTAGCCTTAGCCTCTTTGCTCCCGAATTCTACCGACTACATAGATAACAGTGGCAGAACTAAATTCTTACACTAACTTGTTAAACGAACGAACATTCCAGTCCTATTCTTCCTATGGGTTATTTTTTATTTTATCCGCACCAGTACTGAGGCTATGCTTGGGCCACTAAAATCATAGATGCATCGGCAGAAACGTTGAACTGCGATCGCGTGAACTCAGAAGATACAGAAAATACTGCTCCAAGTAGAAAATTCTGTTCGCACTCAGGAGCTTAGATCACCTCCACTAGTCATTTAGAGCCCGTGGAAACATGATACTTGCGGAGTAAAACGGATATTTTGTCTAATGGTGTCAAAACTATCAAATTTTTGACGGAATGACCTAACTTTTGGGGATAGCGCAATCTCCTGCGGTGAGTATCGCCTCTGTCAATACACTTATCACTTAAACAATGGCAACAGCGACATAACAAACTACATCGTTTTTACGTACGTGAGTAAATATAGCTTTGAGGGTCCCTCGTTTGCTGCAGGTGTAAGTGCAGCCTCATCACAAAAAAACTCGACTGGATTCTATTGATTGTTTTGGAGTTTCTGCACGTGAAGTAGAAATTCAGGGTTCTCGTGGAATTTTTGAAACGTCTTCACTAAAAGTGGAAATTCAGGGTTCCACTGCATTTTTGGAGTATCTACACCAGATATAAAAATTCAGGGTACAAGGACAGATGAAATGCGATCTAGAAAATCTTTTTGAATAAGAGTGTCTGCTGTCGAGTGTTGCCCCACGTCTGCATGCAACCGATGCTTCTCGACAGAGCAATAAGGAAACGGTACAATTTGAACATTTCCATTGAAAAGGAGCAATGCAAAATTATCATCGAGAATGAATAAGAACACTCACCGAGTTCGATCAAAGACATCAGATGGAAATAAATCACCGAGTTCGATCAAAGACATCAGATCGAAAGTCAGCAGACGCACTACAGAAGAACAATTCAAGTAAAACATACATTTCGCGCAAAAACAGACACAGGAACCGACAGCAAAAAAAAATCAAGGGGGGAGGAAGGGGGATGATTCCAACAATGACCCAAGACTTGGGAACGAGAGAGGGGGGGTGGAGGGGAAGGATCACTAAGCACCAAAAAGGAGATACAAAACAGAGCGGAGTCGTGACCGCGCCAGGCTTTATGGAGCGGTGGCGGCCGTGGGGACTGCCGCTCTCTACACGCTGCGACCTGCCTTTGTGGCCTTACTGCTGCCACCAGTGGCTGTTACTGGCAGTGTACTGGCACGGCCATTGTACTGGCACTGGCAGTGTACTGGCATGGCCAGTGTACTGGCAGGGCCAGTGTACTGGCACTGTTACCAGGCACGTGGAATAGCACGCATGAAAGAAAAATCGGCGGTACTATAGCGTGAGGTCTACCGCCATGTATCGCCTACCCAGGTGCAGTTTGGAATGAACAAGTTCAGTGTTTATTGCTAAATTAAATCTATGGAAATAAGTTATGTCCATTAGTTACCTTACCCAACCTCGCGCCATAGTACCAGCTACCCCTCATGCCATAGTGTGGTAGACCTCACCCTATAGCAGCACCTAACAATCAATATATCACCTTATATCAGACCGTTTTCTCATACTTTTGATCACAAAAGCCAATTTTCAAAGTAGCATTCTACATTTTCAAGTAGAAAAATGTTGGTTCAAAAACTAACATAATTTTGCAGCTTCCCATGAGACTTCAATAGCGCGTAAGTAATTTAAACAGTTACAACTAATACGAATCGAGTGCAGCAGCACCGGCTAGACGCTAACGTTTCGCATTCACAAACTTTATATCAACTTAGATATACCTTTTCGTTTAACAAAAAAAATTTAATTAATCACATTTTGCTGAATCAAGCAATCAGTTTTGTCCGTCAACAATTTTTCCAAAACTGCTAAACTTCGCCAGTCTCAGAGATTTCAAAGCCCTATCACAATGTGAGGCACTTTGAGCGCTTTCTTTTTCTTAAAACTTAAGCGCGGCGGGTTAAACTGAAGTTCAATATTCAGCTCAAACTAGATTTAATTTTAGAGATCAATCTTGAAAATTACGAACATTAAATAGATCGCGCCGTCATTTAGTTTTCAGTAAGCATTATCGAAATTGAGTCAGTGACTGCAGGTCGGTCAGAAGCATCGTAAAAATCCCCTCAGTGACCACCGGTGGGTCACGTCACGTTAAGAAGAAAATCCGTTCGATTGCTGGTGTTGAGGTGGTCTCTTTTGCACATACGAGCAGCGTACACACATCGGCCTCAACAGCTTTTCGCCATCATCAAAGAACCCAAAATGAGCCAAAAAAAGGTTGTGGCTCGTTGACTAAAGGGAGTAAAGAAAATAAATAAAGTTTACATTTAGGTTTAGAGCGGTTGAGAGCAAATTGATATCTCGCCGTCCGTAAGTGGCAAAAAAGCTGATTTCACGAGCAGTTCCTTCACATATGAAGAACGCCAAAGCTTGCGGCGCAGTGTGGCTTGCGTCTCGATCAAACTTTGGTAAGAATAGCATTATACTCGGAACATATAAATTCTGATGGAATTTTATAATGCATGCTCAAGACCAAGCTTCAGTAGGAATAGTATTATTCTTGGGAATGCAAAAATACTGATGGAATTTCATAATACGCACACAAGACCAAACTTCGGTAGGAATAGCATTATACTCGGGAACACAGAAATTCTGATAGGATTTCATAATGCAGACACATGAAATGATTCTAGTCTCGCACTAAATGCACCTTTGAATGTACTTCTGAATGATCCAACGATAGCTCGTTTAGCGCAGCTTAGCGTTCAAAGCGTTCAAGCTTGCTATGAAGATACAGACTCCATTTTTCTGGTATCTTAGATTCATTCAACAACTAAGTTACACCACGATTAACAACAGCAATAGTTGTGGTAGTACACCATGGTGAGTGGCAGCAATAGTTGTGGTAGTACACCGCGATTGGCAACAGTAATAGTTATGGTAGTATGTGCCTCCCTTCATACATTCGTGAGCCGAGACGCGTAAAAGCGTTCGTCGTGTCTGAGCAATGGCATTTTGACTGAGCTGTTCCTGCCGATAGCACCGGACTAGCCAGCTCCGACCCCCAGTAAACTACTCGAAACGTTTCAGTCTTTCCTACCCTACCTGACGACAACGGTAGCTCCAGTGGGGGGCTTAAAAGTATACACCATGATGAGTGGCAGCAATAGTTGTGGTAGTACACCATGATTAGCAACAGTAATAGTTATGGTACTACGCTATAAAGAGCGACTCAAGCTAACTTGGAATAGTCATCACGAAGGCAGATTATCACTTCTTCCTCAGTTTTAGTATCAACGTACCATATTCATTTTTAGAATCCTAATCAAGGTCGTAAATCTTGAAACAATTTCTTTTGATCAACTAAATTCTCTTTTTCTTGTTCCAGCAACAAATTAAGAAATATTGCTCATCTATCTTCCTCGAGACGAAGTCACCACATTTCGCGGCTCTCGAAAATGAATTACGAGTAACCAAATAATCCACGAGGGTCATATGATATTCCCTCGATCAGGGGTCACTGTATGATCAGGAGTCACTGTATGATCAGCGGTCACTGTATGATCAGGGGTCACGGTATGATCAAGGGTCACGGTATGATCAAGAGTCACGATATGATCAAGGGTCACTGTATGATCAAGGGTCACGGTATGATCAAGGGTCACTGTATGATCAAGGGTCACTGCATGATCAAGGGTCCGGTATGATCAAGGGTCACGGTATGATCAAGGGTCACGATTTGATCAAGGGTCACGATTTGATCAAGGGTCACGATATGATCAAGGATCATGAAATGATCAAGGGTCACGATATGATCAAGGATCATGATATGATCAAGAGTCACGATATGATCTAGGGTCACTGTATGATCAAGGGTCCCGGTATGATCAAGGGTCACGATATGATGGCGCAAATTAGACTGTGTATTTGAAGTCAAAAGCCCAAGAGATTCTTTCCCTCGACATGACAGATCCTCGAAATTTTGTAGCACTTGCTGTCTAGTTATACAGGACTACAACACAAAATAATAGCAACTCACTAAAAAAAGTCATTGATTTAAATTCGCTAAAAAGATCAAATTTTCATCGCTTGCATGGACAAACGGTGCAAATATTCTGTTTGTATTAGCTCTGCGAAATGTTGAAATCGAAAACCCCAAGAGACGCGCAGCAAGATTTTAAACTCATGCAAAACGATCGTTAACGGAGCCACAATGCACTCATGCGGCAAATAATTCACAGAAATAAATAGATCATTTCTGCAGCTAGTCTTCACGCCCACGTGAGGGCACAAAGGTACGTGTAGGACTCATGTTCCCGCAGCCTTACGTTGTGTGGTGTTCACGTGGCCTTATCACAAGCTGGCCAGCTATGTGGTGAAACCATCTCATCATACCCACTACTATCCTACTACCACCAACACCATACCACACCCTACCATCCCTAACACCAACACAACCCCAACACCACTGTACCACCTCAACACCCTATCACC
>JACJUY010003567.1:79315-91134 GCA_014220935.1 Platorchestia sp. MABIK
ACTAGACTTAAGAAACATTCTACCTCTGTATCACCTGTGGTAAATAAATTGTTTAAATTGTTTAAAAAATTGTTTAAACCTCAGAAGAACCGCCTGACGTAAAAGTAAAAACCGCCTTTCGATTTGAAGCCTGCCTCTGTCATGATGTCTTTTTTCATTAAACTGTCTTTGTTATGTTGACAAATTCACAGAGCACTACTACTTTAAAATGTTCTCTCCACCATAGAAAACAACGCATTTTTTGTGTTTTTCCTTCAATCCTTTTTTCTAAACATGTGTATTACGATACCCATGTGTAAGTAACAACAAAGGATGAATGGTGAGACATTCTAAAAACCAATGTTTCAAATATTACACGTTTAAACTTTATTGGAAAGAAACTGTTTTCCTTTTCTTTTTTCCTTTCTATTGACTGTTCTGCATGCAGGATATAAACTGATCTCGTTTCAAAATGCGTTGAAAACTGAACACGTGAGTTCAACATCTCCCGACATCGATCGAGATAAATTGAGCTCGCAATATTTAAGTGCCGCAGGCGAAAAGGCAAGGCAAAAGCCGTCGCAGAAAGCGGCGCAATATTTGTAAGATGACGAAGCTTCAATGGGAAGTGGCCTTCTATCAGAAATACACACTGAAGGATGTTTAGTAAACAGCCTCCTTTGTCTTTGGCGCTCGTCACCGATCACTCGGTGCCGCTTGCGCAAAGTGCGAACCGGCCGTCAAAAACCAAATCGAAGAAACACAAAGCGAGCACTTGCAAGTTTTAGCATGGGACGCATACGCCTGTTCTGTGACACCAAGTAACGCTGCATTTGATGCATGTACAGCAAGGCTGGTGCTGGGTCTTATCAAAACGGTACATTAGGTCAATGCGTAGATGATGTTCAACGGTGCGCGGCAGTCTACCTTGAATTCTTGTTAAGAATTAGAGACCTACTCCAATTCAACACGTGTAGAGAAAGAAATTAGAGACCTATTCAAGTCAGCCAATGAAGAAACAAGTCATCTATTTCATGGCCCGTCATTGGATGACACTTCAGAGACACTACAAGGTACGGAACACGTTACGTGACACGGATCATCATACGATTTAGGCGGCCTGTTGTTTTGCAAAGCTAAATGTTCTAATAAAATGGGCTCACATTGATCTATAATTGTCGCATGTGCATTATCTTCATAATGTTGCCAATTTTGTAAATATCGCTATGAACTATATTTTAATGCACTGTGCAAACGAGCAAAAAGTCATTATTATGACAAGAAATTTTTGTGTTACCGGACATTTGGGTTGCCTCCTTTTGAATCAACACTACGGAACACTCCACCTCATTTGCCGAACTAAAGCACCAGTTACCCGCATCAGTTACATAAAATTATAATACACAAAACACCTACAACACCTTTTAAATAATCAGAAAACTACCAGACAGGTCGCTACCACGAGCCCGAGGTTAGCATAACAATACACAAAATACCATTTAACCCTTTGCTTTCCAACACTCAAAAAGTTAAGGGAAAAATTTTCTAAGATAATTGCAGTCATTACCCTGAAATATCAGTAAAGTTGCCCTAGCACGTTCTTTTCTGTACAAGCAGGTGCTTACTTCCTTCTTATATTGAAAAAATTTGCTCTAAAAATGCATGCTTCGACGCCAAAAAACGATCGAAAAATCTGAGAAAAAAATATCAATTCAGTTTTTGCTTAATTTTATCTGTATATACATGTACGTGTGAAAAAATTGCTCAATGTAAATAAAAAATGTATTAAATGTATTGCAAAGACCATGAAGCTCACACTGAGTGGATATCAATGGCAAATTGAACATGCAAGACTTCTGGAATGTCTAAAAACACAGTGGCATGAACGCTATTAATTGCCCTAATTTTTTCATTTAGTTCAAATTATTTTCCCACTCGTTGAATTACCTTGAAATTTTGTAAATTTCCCTAAACTGGAAGCACTAGCCATCTGGGAACTGGAGTTCCTGTCAGGAGGCAAAGGATTAATTACCTTTTAATAAGAAAACTAGCATGCAGACCGCCACCACGAGCCCGAGGTTCACGCGCCAGCAAGGCGCACAAGGGGGCAGCAGAAGACGTTCCGACGCTGCCCCGCCATAAAAGCAAGACCGGGTCACCAAAAAAACCCACAGATGAAAATGTATCATAAAGTCTACGGTAGTTCGCCGACGATTTTAGGGCCCGGGAATCCCCCGTAACTCCGGTGAGAGTTGCAGCGCAGCTCCGGGCAAGCAAATAAATTCAAATTCAGGCGCAATCCCAAGAGATCAACCGGTAAACTTGCTGAGCAGATGCACTGCGCATGCGCCGTATCGTAACCCGCGTTCTTATCACAGAGACCCGCGCGTAAAAGACCTTTTATAGTCACAGTCGCAGTGTGAAATCTTATATTCTGCCTACCAAAGAACATATCTCGATCTCCTCTAATGTACTACGCGATCTAAGACAACTCTCGACAAGATATTTTTAAAACCCAATGTTATACATTCCATATACCTCTAATGTACTTTGCGATTGTAAGACAATACACGATAACATATTTTTAAAACCTAATGTTTTATATTTCATGTTCTTATAATGGACTACGCGATTTTAGACAATTCTCGATAAGATATTTTAAAACCAAATGTTGTATATTTTATGTCTCTACTTTATTAGAAAAAAACTGGTTTTCTTTTATTCTTTTCCTTTTTTTCTGCGTCCATGAAAGTGGTAAATCACCGTAAATTTAAAGGGCAGGGAATGGCGTAAATTCCTTTACATTTTACACAAGTGATTTCATGATTGTCTTACAACTGAGGTTTGACCGCGGAGCTATATCGAAAATGAATTAGGATTTCTAATTCATATTCTAGTCGTATTATGAGTTGTATGTTCTGCAATGTAAAAGGAGATAATTCATGAGTAAAATACAGTTCCTACATGGAATATTCTACATTCCAATGAAGTTGACGCGTGATTAGGTTAATGCACAAGATATTCTGTGCCGTAATGAAGCTCATACGGAACATATTCTACATTCCTACACGGTTGATACTTGGGACATACAACTCTCCAATTAAATTCATACATCATACGCTAAATATCTCAGCCAAGTTCATACATGGGAAATTCATCATTATAAAATACAACGCCCCTTCATTATTGAGAGTTCGTCATAAGAGACAGCCGCTGTTGAGCCGATACCTGTTCATAATATTGCAATTGACTTCCGCACACAGTGATGATCATCTATCTGTCTACTGTATAATATTTGAAAGAAAAACCTATAATGGGTTCTGCAAAATCCAATTGAAGCCGATTCAAATGAAGTTATACCCCCAAACTCAAAATGAAATTTCGCTCTTCATAATTACTGAAGCGCAATTCAATCGCGACATGTTTACCCGTGGAAATTTTCACTTTAACTGAAATTATTTCAAGAATTTTATATCGGCGTTTCCGATGAACTAAAATGTGATTTTAGGAAAGTGGAGAATTTTTTAAAAACTAATGTGAAATTACATCGGGACTTTGAAGCAAAATCTTTTAGTCAATAACTTGAGGAAATTTTTACTTGAACTGAAATGACACCGCGACTCTGAAATGAAATTAGTCAAAAACTGGAGGTGATTTCCACTTTAACTGAAATGACACCGCGACTCTGAAACGAAATTAGTCAAAAACTGGAGATTTCCACTGCGCCTACCGCCGGCCGGCCGTCTGCTGGAGGCGGCCTGCAGGCCATCGCTGGACCGAAGGAATATAAGCTCGCATAAAAAGCAGCGTATCACAGATACAGGTCGCTTCATGGCCGCCGCACGCTAATAAATTCCCCTGCCAGACTCCTGCCTAACTTTGCAATCCTAACTTGAATGCTTGCATTCTCGTTCTATAAGTGTGTACTGTTAGTGCTCGGATTTTGAACTCGTGCGCTCTAAAAGTAAACATACATGCGCTCACAGTTAATGCTGGTACGCGTTCTAATTTGCGCGTAATGACGCCCCAAATTTTGGCGTCATTAAGTTGTGAGAATTTGAGGCAGCGCTTGATGAGGCAGCAGCATGACGTCAGCAGGTCTGGCTGCAGCAGCACAGGCGCTGGGGACCCAACATGCCATGATGGTTCCACCACCAGTACAAGTACCAGTAGCAACACAAGTATTGCTACTGGTAGCAGCCCCAGTGGCAGTAACACATGAGCCAGTACCAGTGTCAACACCAGTACAAACGTCAGTACCAGTAGCAACACCATTAAAAACAACAGAAATAGAAGCAACATTAGCAACACCAGCACCAGCACCAGTACCAGTAGCACTAAGTTCCAGTAACACCAATACCAGCACCAGTACCAGTACCACTAGTACCAGTAGCACTAAGTACCAGAAACACCAATCCCAGCACCAGTACCAGTACCCCCAGTACCAGTAGCACTAAGTACCAGTAACATCAATTCCAGCACCAGTGCCAGTACCACCAGTACCAGTAGCACCAGTACCAGTACCAGTAGCGCCAGTACCAGTACCAGTAGCACCAGTACCAGAAGCACCAGTACCAGTACCAGTCGCACCAGTACCACCAGTACCAGTAGCACCATTACCATTAGTTCCAGTACCACCAGTACCAGTAGCACCAGTACCAGTACCAGCAGTACCAGTACCACCAGTACCAGTAGCACCAGTACCAGTACCAGTAGCACCAGTACCAGTAGCACCAGTACCAGTAGCACCAGTATCAGTCCCACCAGTACCAGTAGCACCAGCACCAGTAGCACCAGTACCAGTAGCACCAGTACCAGTAGCACCAGTACCAGTAGCACCAGTACCAGTCCCACCAGTACCAGTAGCACCAGCACCAGTAGCACCAGTACCAGTAGCACCATAACCAGCAGTACCAGTACCAGTACCACCAGTACCAGCCCCACCACAGCCCGGAGCAGTTCGCCAAGTCTCCACGAGCGGCACAGAAGCGATGATGACTCAGCAGTTTTGCCTGGCGCTGTCTGCAGCAGCGCGCGGCGCCGCTACACTTCTGCCGCAAATGTTGCCAGCGTATGTGGGACTTCGCTTCTTACAATATACTCATGATATCAGTACATGTAATGTGTGCACTGTAGCTAATTCCAACACAAGAACCTTTTATTTTAAGTAATAATACGAGTAATAATAATAAAAAATAAGAACCTCATATTTTCGTAAAATACTAATACGGAACTCCCTATACTTGGCTAGTGAATACAAATACTTGGAAGGGAAAAAAGAAATGCATTTTAGCCTCTATCACCCCTGAAAAACATAACAATGGCAAAAATTATTGTGAAGTAGGAAGGAAACTGTGAAAATATCGGGAAGATATTGAGAAAACTCAGTAATAATACTGTGAGAACACTGCCGTGATGCTGTCTGCACAGTATTGGTGCAGTATAACTGCAGTATCTCAGTCATGTTCACGGCATATCCACAGTATAACTACTCCTTGGAAAACCATCGCAGAAACATCCTGTTCTTCTGGTTGTGACTTAAATGTAATGAAAGGAAAGAGTCCATCAGATCTACGCACGAGACAGCACAGAGACAGTCTCTACCATTCCCACGTTCCTACAAGGGCAAATCGTATAACTCCATCAACTGGTCAACTGAGAGTGAACGATGCGATCAGTATGTAAAATGCTACGTGCGACGCAAGTTTGCACTGCGGTGCAAGCCACTCAAATTCAGCTGAATTTGTTTATGCAAGCAGAAAACAAGGTCTGTCCCTCGATTTAAGTCCCTTGGTGGCTCTTAACTTCAAGCAGACAAAATATTTCCAACACAGTTTTAAGCCTTAAGATAGTCTTCCCGTTAGCACAAAGAGAAAAACATGAACATAAAGTATATATTGTCAAGAGAGACGCTAAGATAGGTTTAGGTTTAAGACACTCGTGGTATTCCCGTTAGCACCAAAACAAAGAGCATGAACATAAAATAGATATTGGCAGACAGGCGGGTAGCCCGCATTCTCCCTGTGACACCGACAAGAATTTTGGATGTTGTGATTGGTTGGCCGCGAGGTAAGCTGTTATCACAAAAAATTTGGTTAGCAAACCCGACTGGGGAGGAGATTTATAACAGAGGAGGATGCTTCGTGTTGTGCGTTGCCTGGAGCGCCGAGATCAGTCATTTACGGTTCAGGTGAGTCAGAACGAACACACAAAACCGGTTTTGGAGTCTCGGTCCGTGAGAAGCTGAGCAAGAAATCCGTCATCTGCTTTAACAAGGAGGAAATCTTGAAGCCAGTCAATTAACATAGACTTCAGTTTTAAATTCGAACGTGGTATGGCACAAAAATGGACTTTCAAAACGCTAAAACGAGTCAGTGAAAGGACATTATAGCGAAGTCGATTTTACTTTCAGCTAGGTGATCTTCACAAAAAGACTGCGTATAATTTAGAGAGATCCCTCACATCAATATTGAGCGTACATTGACACAACTCTTACACTAACTGCATCTGAGCATAACTCGTGGATTACCCTATACTGCATTTGACCGCAATTTTGGTGGGCGTTTCTATGCGAAAAATTTACGTTCTATTTCAAACTTATCACCAGTTGCTGCCTTTCTCATAGGGTAAATATTCCATCATTCATATCCGTCTGAATCTGTTCATTTTCATTGATGTTCTTTGTGCCAAATCGTATAATTTATTCCCGCGTAAATGTCTCCAACAAACGCAGCATAAAACACATTTCCGGATACATCATTAAACCAGTATACAATCTACACCAGCGAACCTAGAGCAAGTTTTCGTATGAATGGGAGTGGGGGGTATGAATGGAGGGAAGTTGTGTGGTGTGAATGAGGGTTGGAAGGTGTAAATGAGAGTTGCGAGGAATGAATGGAGGGGTTGGGAGGTATGAATGGAGGGGTTGGGAGGACTGAACGAGAGGGTAAGGAGGTATGACAGGGGAGGATGTGAGGTCCCGCAATAGAGCAGGCAGGTCTGCACGAGGCAGCGATACCTCAACTGAGAACACAACTCCCCAGTCTAACTTTTTCGCCGCCTGCATGCATGTTTTTCACCGCCTATGCGATTTAAGCGATTAAATTGCTTAGGCGGCGAAAAACACGCATACAGGCGGCGATAAAGTTAGACTGGGTCGTGCTGAGCTGCACCGGAGTTTAGAAATTTAATTGCTGCTTTGAACGTCCGCAGCCTTCGTAACAAACTCTCATGTGCTCGTTAACTTCTTCTCTAATGTTCTCGATAATTTTTGCTTAAAGTTAACTAACATCAGAACATAAATGTGACGTTCATTTCATTTATGCTCTTTTTTAAAACAAGCTCCATTATTCCTTGTGAAAAATTTGAGAACTTGCTAAAGACTTGAATGAAATTAAAGGAATATTTACATATTTGCGAGATGTCTAATAAACTAGACCTGTTTTCTGTGCGCTAGGTTGATATGTTTCCTAAATTGACGATTGTGTGTGCCAACATTGATTGAATTTCTCAGCGAGCAAAAATGGAAGCTATGAAGTTTGTTGATACTAAGCTGAAGAGCTCGACCTAGTCAACCCTTTTCGGTCCCTTTTGAAAATAGCCTCGATATGTTGTATTTCTTGTTAAATTTGTTCCCTAATGTGTACTTTGGAGTTGACTGCCGAGTGGCAGCTCCTTCCTCATTCTGATGTCGGTCGCTGCCTGCTGCCAGAGTAAGTCTAATGATGGGGGTAATGATAACGGTAATATGAGTAGAAAAATGCTCACGTTAAAGGGTTAAATGCTAAATAATCACAGATATATAATAAAATAAGAGTTTTCGAAATTATTCATCCGAAATGAATCCATCAACAACCGCACAAGGAAAAGCAGCGAGCGGACCCGGATTGGACAGGGAATTTCCCACAACTCGGCTGGAACTACAGGGCATCTCGAACAGGAATTCTGACGGGAATGAACCGGGAACGGACGGCGCACGGGAATGGAAAGTGGCACTGAAGGGTTCGGGAACGCTGTGAGCATTCCAGATCATATCTGCCCGCCACACTGCACGCCACGGTAGAGGAAACAAGGTTGCCATTTCTATGGGGGGGAAATACACCTCCTCTTGTTCGGCTAGCCAATAGAGCGGCTTCATTTCAAGCAAACTTAGTGACGTCACCATTGTGACATGTCGTTAGGCCAATAGTGGTGCCTGATTTGGGGCTAGCAGTGTTGTCAGATACAATATGAGCGCTGCTATTGGTTCGTTGTTGTGACGTCAGCATTGCCACACAGTCGACGAAAAACAGACTAGTTTGACCCTACCTTGTTTCTTCTACCGTGGATGCACGCTCGGAACGCTTCACAAAAACAAGCCACAAGCACGACCAAACACTGCAGAGCGCGACTGTGACAAACAACGGTTTAGAATTAGCCAATAACACCCCCGCATGAATATTTTATTCATATTAAACTAACAGGTCATTTAGCTAAATGCTTTCATTATAGGTTCAAACTTAGAAGGTCCCTGAGTTATTCCTTTAGGACAAAAAACAACTCCCCATGGACTAAGGATCCTTGTGAACTTTAATCCATATGAACAGACTCGGTTGCATTAGACGCAGGCTGCACCAGGAGGAAACAGTGGCGGCGCTGGCCGGCCTTTTCTGCCGCATCGCTTCAGTCAAAACAACCACCAGAAGAGTGGGGGCTGGAGGGGGGGGGAGAGAGAGAAAGAAAGAGGGGGGTCCGGGAGGGGGCACAATGGAGGGTTCAACCCCCTTTTATCCCCCACCTCGTGCCCCCAAGCTGCCTTATGCCTTTGTTATTTTCTCAGACGTCTTAGACTGACTGGAAGGACTTAACCTGAGTATTAGTCTCTGAGACAGCGAGGCCGGCGTTTCGAGACGCCGGGCTTGTCATGCGCACATTTCTGTAATGATGTTCACACAGCGTGTGCAGGTCTCACATGAGACTGAGGCTATGAGACTGTAAGAGCGGACGTGACTGAGAAACTCTGACTGTGGAACTGACTGAAAAATTCTAACTGTGAAACTGTTACTGTGAAACTGACTGAGAAACTCTAACTGTGAAACTGTTACTGAGAAACTGACTGAGAAACTGTGACACTGACTAAGAAACTGTGACTGTGAAACTGATTGATAAACTCTGACTGTGACACTGACTAAGAAACTGTGACTGTGAAACTGATTGATAAACTCTGACTGTGAAACTGTTACTGTGAAACTGACTGAGAAACTCTGACACTGACTAAGAAACTGTGACTGTGAAACTGACTGAGAAACTGTGACACTGACTAAGAATCTGTGACTGTGAAACTGAAGCCGAAACTGCGAGGAAGAGAGACAGTGACAGGAAGATCTAGACTGAAAAGTCCAGTCCCATGCTCACCAAAGCGAGAATCTTGTGCGCATATCAGTTTTTTAACTTAGCAACAAATTTAGCACGAAAAAGAACCGCGTGGGTGAGCTCAACCTCGTAAGCGAGCGGACTAGAAATTTTTTCGTTCTGTAACTCGTGCATTCTTCCATTCAAGAACTGCGCTCTTAATAAAAGTTTTAATGAAATTGGTTGCCGTTGTGATAGGCGTCAGCTCTCGTTGTGGACGTCGGCTGCCGTTTGAACAAAAGTTGAAAATCGGTAGCCATACAATAGGTTAAAACCCGGGTATGTTGCTGTCCATGCAACTACTCCGCTCTTAATACAATAAGTAAACACCTTAATACAATAGTCAAACACCTGAGTATGTTGCAACTACTCCGCTCTTATTACAATAGTTGAATACCCTAATACAATAGTTAAACACCCGAGTATGTTGCAACTCCTCCGCTCTCAGTACAATAGTCAACTACCCGTGCGTGGTGCCGACTGTAACACTTCACACAGCCCAACGAGCAGGTGGTGACGCGAAGACACACAGAGCGCACAGAAATTAGCAGCGCACCGCCGTGAGGATTGGCCATCAATTCTGAGATGAGCTCCGCACGACACCGGAGGCTGGAGTTCATATCTCAGGAAGGAAGAAAGAAACGAAAAATAGTTTATTTCTCGAGAGAACAGGTCCGGGGACTGACCTGCTAACGATGCGTCAGAACCACGGTAGAAGAAACAAGGTAGAGTCATTTCTATGGGAGAAAGTACATCTCATCTTGTTCGGCTAGCCAATAGAATGGCTTTATTTTATACAAATTTGTGACGTCACCCTTGCGACATGTCGTTAGGCCAATAACGGTTCCAGATTTGGGGCTAGCAGTGCTGCTAGATGCAATATGAGCGCTGCTATTGGTTCGTTGCCGTGACGTCAGCATTGACACACGGTCGACATAAAAAGACTGGTATCCTGCCCAATGCAACACCCGTACGTCAACACATTATTACTGTGCTCTCTCTCTAGTCCAGAGGTTCTTAACCTGGGTTCGATCTAACCCCACAGGTTCGGCGAATCAGTTTCAGAGGTTCGGCATGGTACAGCTTGTGCACTTGTACAGTATATAGTTGTATACAGATATTTTGAAATTGAAGAAAAAACACCTTTTAGTGTTCCAACTATGAAGGGTTCGATGAAACCCTTCATAGGTTCGATGAAACCCTTCATAGGTTCGATGAAACCCTTCGATGAAACTTGTGGGGTTCAGTACCTCCAACAAGGTTACGAACCACTGCTCTTGTCAGAGATGGAGCCACAAACAGCTTTGAGCGCTTGTGGATGTTGAATTTGCGTATGATCTGATATCATCCAAGAGGGCGTTCATTCCTGCGTACTTATCAAATATAAAAAAAATAGAATCCACCATGCAGAAGCCCGTTTCCCGTATGCTTAGTTTAAAGGTTTCCTAACCTTAGGATTGTGGTTAGCGATGTTGATTTTATTTCTCAGCGAGTGAAATTGAAAACTGTGGCGTTTGGTGGCACTGACACCATAACTGCAAGGATCCGGAGATTCCGGTGCCGTAATTGCAAATACAGTGCTGGGCATAATATTATTGGGAATTGAAAACTTGAAATCTACTGTCCTCCATACCCCTCACATTTATCGGGCATCTCATAGATCACAAACGACTCAACGCTCCACCATCACAACTCCGACCAGCACCACTCCCACCAACATAACTGAGACCACCACCGCTACCATCACCCACCACAACCCCAACCACCACCACTACCATCACCCACCACAACCCCGACCACCACCACTACCATCACCCACCAAAACCTCAACCACCCTCACCACCTCAACTCCAATCCCCACTATTATCCCCCACCACAACCCCAACCACCACAACCCAGTCACCCACCACATATCGAGCCCCAAGTGGGCACCAACTAAAGAGGAGAGCGCGCATGTAAATACGGCCGAGAGGGGCCGTCCGACCTCAATGGGGGCAGGAGAGTGCAGGGCAGCAAAGCGGCCCACGACTGATAACATTGTATGTCCCAGCGGGCAGTCGCAAACCCCTACTGATCTATAGAGCCATTTTCGAGCGCTGCCTCAACGATTACACCATTTACATTATAATGTCCATGCTAAATGAATGAATGAATGAATGCGGCTTATCTGGCTGCCGTATTAACGCAGTGATGTGCTGTAGTGACGGCCTAACGTGATGCCACTTGTGATTTGGTGATGGTGCCGCCAGTCGAAACGGTGGTGATTGTTGTGGTGTGAATGTTGGTATTACAATTGCTGGTGAGTGTTGTGGTGTGAGTGTTGGTATAACAATTGCTGGTGAGCGGTTGTGGTGTGAATGTTGGTATTACAATTGCAGGTGAGTGGTTGTGGTGTGAGTGTTGGCATTACATTTACAGGTGAGTGGTTGTGGTGTGAGTGTTGGCATTAC
>JACJUY010003568.1:0-17192 GCA_014220935.1 Platorchestia sp. MABIK
TTGCATTTAGCTCAGGATTGTATCAACATTAGTGAGCCGCAGTACCGAAAAATTAGTATCATAAACTCGAAGAAAGAGGATATTTTGACGGTGGTGTGATTTCACAAGACACTATGCAGTTTTGGTCCAACATTTGCAGTCCAACATTAGATTACGAACTAGAAAGTTAAATGAGAAAGTGCGAATTCGAGTACATCTCAGCAATAGTTCTCTATGTTGTAAGGTCTTCAATGTGGCCTCAATAATGCAAGCTAATTTCAAATCGAGCATCTTAAATCAAACGAAAATCAAGGACCTCGCTCTCTAGAGCTGCTTCTCTAACTTCTGCTGAGGATGAAGAGTCAAAAGAATTTGTTATTCCTTGAAAAATAGTATAAGTTAGGTCTATTTTTTCTTTCTATTTCAAAATTTTAATGACAAATAGAATTTTGATACTTCAAGGGTATCTACCTGCTATATTAGTTTACCTCTAAATAAATTTGGCCTTTGTCTGGGTAAAATTTGGCCTCAAATTCATGTAGCTATCTGGTAACCCTGCTGTGGCACGGCAGAGTCAGTGTGAGACAAGCAGACATTGAGCATGGTATCATCTCGCTGACGCGCTCCGCGATGAGCCGAGCGCAGCTTCTTCGCACAGCACAATATCGTCTGACACCCTCCTCCTCTCAAAGCTTGTGGGCAACTGACTACCGCGACAGCGCGCGCTCGTGCAGAAGCCCGTCTGTCAGCAGCGGTGTTTCTGCGACACCACGTCGGCGACAAGTAGCATTGACGTAATTCAAGGTGTGTCACAGGCTTTAGTACACGTTGTACAGGGTTGCGTGAGGCATCTAAGGACACCTTACGCACTTTCAGAAAAACAGAAAATGAAACTGTTAATCGTTGAAACTCAAAATTTTATGAAACAAATAAACATAATATTAACCTACGTTTTATTCTATATATCCTTCTTCGGCTTCCAACACCGACGTCATTCGAGTCCGAAAGCGACTGAAAGCTTTGATCAGGTGGTCTTCATTTATGTCAGGTTTACTTTATGTCGTCGGGCTATTGCTGCCATCAGAGAGGATTTGATGTTATGGGGATGCTTCTTAACTTCCTTACAACACTTTAACTACGGCAACCAAACATTAAGTTCTACACCAAACTCAAATTTGAAGTCAATTGTAGTAAACTATTTTGAAAACACCAAACATGGACTGGATCGTGCGTTCATTTAGCTTTGATTAAGCATTTATGAAAATCGAGTTTACGACTACTGGTCGGTCAGCAGCATGATGAGAATTACCTCCGTGTACCACCGGCGCACGTCGCAGTCAAAGTGTTAAACGACACCCCACACGTAAAAATCGAAAGGATTAAAGTCTGATGAGTTAGGAGACCATAAGTTTGGTGTGACATGATCATGAACATTTGCGGCTATCCAATCCTGGGTTTTGATAGCTTTGTGGGACGGAGCCGAATCTTGTTGGAAAACATAGGCCCTTCCATAGGCTACGCTGTCTACTGAAGGCTTAACAATGGTTTGAAGAGTCTCGACATAGGCATCTGCATTGACTCTAAGGCCCTGTGGAAAAAATGAAGAGGCGTTATGTGACTTTCACTGCTAACACCGAAAACCATCACTGTTGCTGGAAACTTAGTGTTCTGAGGGAGTTAGAGCGGTGACAATGATGTCTTCTCTCGTGGCCAATTCATCTCCATTGTTTTTATTCAACTTTTTTCTAACTTTGCAAACGAAAAATCTGGCGACTTTTAGAAATCATACAATTTTTGAATTGCAATTAATTCTAAAATTTAATTTAATTTAATTTTCATTGCATTAGTTATAGTAGTATCTGCCATGGAGCCTTCTGAAATAAAAAATACATTAATTATGATCGGGTAAGTTTCTATTACAAAAAATAAGTGTCCTCAAGAACCTTGCGCACTTTGTATTATCGAGGGTAATAACGTCACCATATTACTTTCGTCACAATTAACTATCGTGATGTCATAAATAAAAAGATGACCCGTCGTACAAATATTTCAATAACCGTCTTTGTGAAAGAACGTGAAAATTGTTAGCGCTTTATCATTGGCTTCATAAATAAAATTTCACTCCAAATTTTATTCACACACTGATGGACCGGGAGAGTTCCATTCGAAGCAATTACTTTGACAGACCCGTAAAATAAAATTATTGGACAACAAATCACTCGAATGCCACGTCAACCCCTATTATGAAAACAAAATAGGAAAAAAATGAAAACTATGTCGGTGAGAAAACAGAAGTGAAAGGTTCTAAGAACACGAGATTCTTTTTTCGATGTATAGGTAGCTCATAATATCTTTTTAGAATTTCAAGTCCCCTAGTGACACCAACGGGAATAAATTATGATTACATCTTATCCTCCAGAAGACAGTAACGCAACCCCGTTGATCTGAGGGAGGAATAACAAGCCCCATCAAGATACTCTGAAAAATAGTGGAGTTCATCAGCGTACCGTAGGGCGGAGGTTCTGAAACTGCGCGACATGGACAGCAAGTTAGCAGTGCCCACTACACGGTGAGTAATGGAAGCTCGAGTAAAATCTGAGAAACGAGCGAGCGATAAGAGGAGCATGGGAGCATTCTAAAGTTGAGGCGTGCCACGACAAGTAATCTGGTTATTGCGACCCACGCAAGGTTATGATGCCTGAGACGAGTTCGCAAAGCAGTCGAGGTTTGGAACATTCAGACAATGAAAGGCTGCGCGGTCATTCATTGCATCTCAAATCACATGCTTGCGTGAAACGAACATTGTCCGAAAATAAAGGAACATGTTTGCTCAAGGAAATGTAAGACTGATTGAGTTCTTCCGCAGCTGGCACTGAAAAAAGTAGAAGCAGGATAAAATTAGATGAATCACACAACTAAACACACTACTAAGAACAGACACATCAAAGCTTCTATAGGACGAGATTACGCTGAAATTCCTTTGCAGGAATAAAACAAAACCGTTTCGATATCTCAAGTTGAAATCCAAATGGCTTATATAGTAGTAACACACACATTCTAAATGACTGTAAAAATAAAGCTCCACTGCTGTCTTACAGCAAGAACTTTACCATCAGTTTGGAAATGGCTGCGGTGTAAGAAGATGAAGCATAGTTCACCAGATCAAACCAACACAATTTTTTTCTAATTCAAACGAAGTCATATTCTAAAGTATGACGAATACAAGTGCAGAAAACACGTAGCATGCAGCCCCACACCAATCCGCGAGAGGTAACGTGTGTAACCGGATTAAAAAAGCGACCACTGCGACTTTGCGGCTGATATTGGCATGAGCTGAGCAGACCTGTACACAAGACAGGCCGGAACAGCAGCTCTCTTGCGTCGCTTGTGGCTGGCAAATATGCAAAGCGCTGCACGACATCGCCAATACTGGCCGAGTTGAGGCACGTCAGCTCTTTCATTGTCCACTCCTAATTGGTGGGATTGGTCGGTCGTCATCGATTTCGACAGGGATTACTAACACGAATTCAAACTGCAATTACCCATTAAAATTTACACAGTTCATCAACCACACCACGATGGGAAGTTCCGATTACATGTGAATCGACCAAAAGGTAAAACGAAATACTGCCACAAAAGGAATCACGAGTAAACAAGTAAACAATTTTACTGAACGACACCAAAAAACAAGCTCTTGTTCATGTACGGACCATGACAGCGCTCCTATTTGCTCCCACGCAATTACTCGCGCAGGGAGAGTCATGCATCTCTCCATGAGCGACAAGAATAATAACATATCACCAAGGCAAAGGCTATGATTCTGCTACACACAAACACACGCCAAAACGTCGGCCATGAAAGCCACTAAAGGAACACCGCAACCGACAGTCATTTTAAGGGAATGATGCTGCTCATTAGGGCGCACGCCTTCCGCATGTAACTAGCAAATTGAAGCACATCTACGCAAAAGCTCTATGGACACAGCAGCTAGTTCAATTCATTTGTAAAAATGCTCGCTATAACAAATTACAGACAACTTTGGCGCGTACCGTGGACAGCAAGGGAAATATTGTAGTAACTGCATACCAATGAATTACATTGTGTAGCGTGTTAGCATATTTCAAAACATTGGAACACCAGAGAAGAGCTCCCCTACGAAAACTTCCTAATACATACTCCTTGGCTTTTATAATTTACAATCATCAATATAGTTACAGTTGAAGAGCTCGAAGAGGAACGCACTGTAAGAGAAAATACGAGTTTTTGTGAGCGGCGGGCGAATAATTATTAAATTTTCGTGCATCCTATACATAGTGTGCGCTCCGGAGTTCGAGAGATGAGTGTTTTATAATACAGAATTATTCTAATTATATACGACGTTTCACCGCTGAAGACGCTACAGAGGCGTTTCATCGGTGTATTCGATTTATAATACAGGAAAGCGAGCTTATTTAGTCTCGTCAAACTACTCGCAGGTTGAGCAGCATGCGACACATCCCTGTAGAGAAACGCGTTACCATGCAATTTTAGATTTCGATGAGCCTCCCACAACAAAGGTGTTTCTGAGAGAGAAAGGCACCATTTAACCAAGAATCAAGGGAACGGGGAATCTGTGCTCAAGGTTCGTCTCCACACAAGATCCTTTGCGGATCAAAACAGCAAGTCAGTGAGAAAGCTTATAAAACAACAAAAAAAAAGAGCTCAAGAAAGAAAAAAGTGCTAAAAAATACGACTGCAGTGAACCGAAAAAAATAGTTCGTACCAAAGCAAAAGTTATTCTATTTCAACAAAAAGGAGATTTACCTAACTTTCATCTCGGGATTCCACATTCACATCTTGAACACATGAAAAACGCTCGAACATCAAATGTATACATGATATACACTATTATACAGTATTAATATTTTCGCTATTTGATCTCTAATTTGTACTGCTTAGGCGACCATCGTAGAGAATCTCATCCTACATTGTTTAGGAAACAACAAAAATAGAAAAGAGCAGCATCTCGACTCGCGTAACTAGTTACAGCCAACACATGGAAGGCAGCCTACGCAACACGTACGGCGAGAACAACAGTTGACACATTGAGATAAGACAGCGTAGGCCACGGAAACAATTGTCTGCACCTGAATACCGACAAAAACAAAAGAAGAACCATATTAAACAACTACACCAGACATCTTCACCACCAACTGACTCACCGAACTGGGTTGAATCCGACCCAATTAGCTAGGAAGGAAGTTTCTGGGAGCGCATACTTTCTTACATTTCCTGCGATGACGGACAATCAGTTAAACTTATTTGTTCTCGAGCTGCAGCCAGTATTCCGAAATATTATCAAGGAGCGCTAATTTAGTCATCAACGATCTACACATCTGAAAATTCTGCAGGTGCAATCCACGTAGAAGCGAGCGCGTTCAAGCCTATGTACATAATGAAAAAAAGAATGCGCGGCAAATCTTACCCTCCTATCACAGCATTTTAATGTAAAAAAGCCCTTATTTGTGTGTAAGTAAAAGGCAATGAGTGGCTGAGCCATACTCTAGTTAAATAGAGTGTTTTTATAATGAACTCCTCTGGTTATTATTGTCGGAAACAATAGCCCGGCGACGTGAACTCTCCAAGCTCCTGCCTCCCGGGAATTCCAAGATTTCAGGTCACAAAACGTGACTTTACACGAGTAAAAAAGTCGAAGAACAGAATATAGGGGCGCACTTCAAACGCACTTCAGAGCGCTCGACTAAAGGCACAAGTTAGTTCAGCTCGAAAGGAAGTCAATTCTGCAGATGTATCGGAAGCGAATATCTGCACTGCCAAAAGAGCTTTGAAGGTCTAATTAAGATAAGAGGCGTAACAAAATGAAGCTTTGCCCTTAGGAAGGAGGACCTGCACGCCGGTAAAACTTTGCGGAATGTAAAGAAGAGCTAATTAAGAAAGAAGAGCGCAGAGCTGAGAACCAGAGACACATGCGCCGTTCAAGGCAAGAGGTTATCTTGCGCAGCACGCAATCGAACTGCCACCGCCAACTAGGGCAGGCTCGCTTTAAAGCATTTTGATGCTATCATGCATTAAGGCATTATCAAACATTTTCACTCTTTTAAACAACGCTAGAGACTTCATTGACGCAACAGTTTTCACTTCGAACAGTTAAGAAATTCAAACCAAGGTTTAATGATAGTTAATCAGCTAAATTTCTAAAAATTACTATATTATATTTCAGGTTCTGTACAAATTTCTGAGTAGCAAACTAGAAAGCGATGCAAGATCATTTCAAGTAAATAACAGCCCGAGAAGAGACAAGATATTTCTATTCGCCTAATTTATGTTAAGAGTCTCCTCAAAAAAGAAAGAAATGTCGAGCTACTGTAATGCGAGGCGCAACCTAACAGCAGTTGAGAAGGCCTCCAACGACCGTGCAAAGAAGTCGAGAACAACAGCAGCGTCCCCGAGTCTGCTGACGTGTGACAGAGGGCGTCGCCTCAGGAGGCGGCAGTACGCCAGGTTGCCTCAGGTTACAAGTCGATCACGGTTTGCTGACCACAACTCAACCTACTCACAGGTGACCTACGTGACTAACCGTGAAAATAAACTCGATCGACGGAAATACTACCCTTCTCGACGCGGCAGAAATCAGTTAGAAAGAAACCTTTCATTCTTCGTATCGCACACTTTCGACTATATTTCTTAATGGCGGAAGAACTGAGCTGGGCAGGTCAAATTGAGTAGACTCACCTCCATATTGGCACTAGAAAACCCCCGAATAGTGCTAGCAGAGTGGACCTTCAATCAATATGAGCTTTAACTACAGAAACTGCAGTCTGAAATGCTTTTATCTAAGCCAGCACATAATGCACGATCAAAAGCCCGACGATCTTTCTAACTAATGTCAAACTCTCAATGAGTATGAAGATGTTCACAGAAAATATCCATGCATTTGTGACCCAAGCTCATAACCGCACTCTTTTGAACGGGTGGAAGCATGAAGTGCAATAAGATCCAAACTACCCAACAGAGATGACGAGTCTTCAACAAAAGCTGACTTTAAAAGACTTGAAAACTGGCAATCATTCCAGTTATGGGTGCTCGTGTGAATTAAATGCTAACGGTTTGCCCACTTTACTGCACAAAAATAATCACTTCATATAGAAGAGCTTCTTCATTCCATAAAGCAGAAGAACGAAAGTTATGTATAAATACATGAAACACAACCTCTTTAAAGAATCATCGCACGACTTGAGAAGATAAGAGCACGACAAGCGCGTCACCGAACACTCTCTGAACTGAATGCGTTGCTCACATGACGGAGGTGTGCGTTGCCGGCCGTATCATCAGAAATCGATGGCGAGTGAAATCCAGAGAGCCTAAATACAAGACGTTCGTAAAAATTTGTACCTAACAATCTACATTAATAACTTTAGCGAAATACTACTTGAGTTGAAATTAATGGTTATAGTAGAACTTTTCACAAATAAATAAAAAGTTTGCCTCACTTCAACACTGGACAGCTGTTTCAGTATCATCAGGTTCTGTGACAGCGAAAAGCACGCCCACACATTACGATGTAGAAAAAACGCTTGAGGTCTTGAATTGTGACTCAATTGAATTACCATAGGTACTAACATCAGACTTTCAAGCAGTCATTTCTTATGCATTTCAGTCTTCCATTTGCAAAGAATCCCACGTCACAAACAGCATAATTAGAGAAGGTTCCATAGGAAAGCGGATCTTCTCTTTTGTGTGACTCTGTAACGTATCCAATAAGAACAAAAGCACTCAGTACTAATATAATAGTTATCCTTTATCTATCTGATGGAAGGTTCAAAATACCACACTGTAAAAAAAACTGCAAAAATGCAGACAAAAACAGACCAATTCTCTGTTAAAATGACACAAACTGTTACTTCTAGTCCGTTTTCTGAATATTATCTGTTAAATCAATTAATTCATCCATAATTCGTTTCCATACCGGACACTTTTGCTGATTTCCGTTGTTCTCACGGGTGAATTAAAAATTACGGGAGTAAATTGAATTCTTCGTCGTCGTAACGGAATCTTGGAAGTTGTCCGTTGATCCAACGGCTTTTCTTCACATTTAGGTGTGGTTTTCACAGATAAACTGAATATTACAGATTCGAATGACTCATCAGGGAATTAAACGGAATTTGATTAAATTTCCATTGTTTCAATGGTCCGTAACAGTGAAAACATGATCAAATATCTGTCACAATTGCTGTTAATGTTGTAGTATGTATTACTCTGTTGACGTTTTATTTTCTGTTCAACCTACGCATTACCGATTTGCGTTTGCCAAGTGTGAGATAACAAATTGACAATTGTGGCGGAACAGCTGCATTTAGAAAATTCGTTATTCTCTAAGAATAGAATTAACAATATTAGCGCAGTGTAAAGAGTTTTAAGTTGCAAGTACAGTAATTTACCAACTAGAAATGTATGATGGTCAGAAAGCGAAACGTTAATAAAAGGCCTGTGCAAATTTATTCAAAACATGCGCCCATTCCCTCTTTTACGATGCAGACAACACAGCGTTAAGATGGTATACGATTTGACTTATTCTGCCCAAGGATTGGATAACCCGTGTATAAATTGGCAAATAACCGTTCTTAAACGTGTATATTTTTCCTCTCTATGGATGTGAGGAACATAACGCAATTAGGCTCTTGTGCGTTTATACGTACGTACATGCATGCATATATTGTCTATTCGCTTACGTGTGTGTGTAAATATTCGTAAGAACAAACACGTAAACACCCGTACGAATAAGTGCAAAACACTATAAAAGTGTTCATTAAAATCTACATGAATTTGCAAATCAGCTTGTGTCAGGGAGGAAGTTTATTTTTTGATTCACGCATGAACTGTGCTTTGTGAAAAGAAAAACATGATATATACCATGCAGCGTTTTCATTCCTTTTTTTATATTTATTTATACATGACACAGTCTAATAATGCATGGCATACAGTTATGGCATCACATGTTGTATTATCGAACCAGTTTATGCGGTACTTTAACTTACGCACATAAAAGTTTCAATGTTGAAAACGTGAAATGAAGCACGAGCCGTTTTTATAGCTTTACATATACATAAAGAAGTTCTGTTAATCACTTGTAAGTGCTCAACTGACAAATTCGATCACACGACTTCATTTTCACTTAACGCAAATATACCTTAAACTGCCTTAAACCATAATTCATTAGTTCATCTGGTGCTTCACTAACATAATCTTCTCTCTGAGAAACTATGGTTTCTCGTGAACGATATACCTAATATTTTAGAGCCATGATATATAGCTTTAAAATAGAGCACACTTGTTGAGCTAATTTTTCATGAATTTTTAAATTTGTCCACTTCTTCGGAAAAGAATAGAAGGATAAAGAAAAATGAAGCAGTTTATGAAGTGAAGAGACGCTGTTGTTGCCGTATTGATTTTATTGGTGGTAAAAAATTCCATTATAAACTATTAGTGTTAGATGTGACTATGAAGGCTTTTGATATAGCAAAGTGACGTACACTCGTAATTTTCTTGCAGTAATGTGAGAAAATGTTTTTTTAACCTTATTTGAGTCGTTTATGCTCTTTAAAATGCTAGAAATATCTTCAATTCTTTTCCAGTATTTCATCAATATTTCATCAATTTAAAGAACTCGTTACTTATTTCGAACGTCTGTCACAAACTAGTCCCTATGCCTGTGCCCGGAATGGAATTCAGTGTAGTGAAGGGCATATAATGTATAACTAAATATATATACCATTTTCATGGCATTGATAATAAATTTCAAAGGAATTGAACGTCCAGCCGGTCACATACCATATAATAGAAGATCGTCAACGATGCTCATTGGCCAATGACGGAGCCCAAAAATCATCACGTGACGAAAAATCGTCAAGTGACTTTGTTAACATCTGGTTATGGCGGCTGTGAGTGATGCGACGTAGATTACAGGAGTTAAAATGGCTCCTTGTGTACGCTTAAAAAAATGTTCAATAATTCATGAAATTAAACGATGTTCGAATGCAGCATTGAAGGTGGTTTAGATATCCAAAATGCCAAAGAGGTGTTGTGTGCAGAGCATTTCTGTCTTCAGAACTTCAAATCCATGTTATCTTCCTTCAGAAGTGCCAGAAAGATTTCGAAATCTTTGCAGTTCCAAAATGAGCTGTGCGAGACCAAGGTAAGGGTGCCTGCACACCAAAAGATTTGAAGCGAGCAAGCTAGCGAGCTTGAATTGATTATCATGGATTCCTATGGGAGTCCACACACTGCAAGTAAGCAAGCGAGCAAGGGAGAAAGACTGAAGATTGGCTGAAGCTAGAATGCGACTTCAAGATGGTTTCACGCTTGAAAGCAGCAGCGGGTAGCCTCTGGCCATGGTAGACCGTGCGTCTGGCAGTGTGCAGTGAGATGTCGACGAGGGATGTGTGCTGCTCAGTTCTTCCAGAATAGACTGAACTCCTTATATCCGAAGTTAATGCTGTACTGTGCCTTTTGAACTCGAAAGAGCCAAAGCACAGTGACAGATAACATGTTTTAAAGCAATAGGATGAACTAGGAATGAAATTCAACGTTACAAACACATGCTTGTACCGATTTTTTTGTTATAGACCTCTCTCCATGACATTTAGGAGCAAACTGGCTATCTTTTGGTGTGCGATAGATCTCGCCTGACATCTTTCTCTCTCGTTTGCTTGCTCGCTTCCAGTCTTTTGGTGTGCAGGCACCCTAATGTAAAATTTAGAGTAACATCATTTACCCCAATTAGTGTACAATTTTCTTACAAATTATACTTGTAAAATTTTGTCCTCTCATGAAATCGTGTGCATACCTTAATAGTTCGCCTTTTAATATTTGGGAAAGTCCGCCTTCAAAGTCGACCTAAGAGAAAAATCTCCGCAATCGGCAGCTCTCACTCTTCGTACACCTGTCGTGTCGCAACGCACTTAAGCTTGGGTGTTTTCACGGTCTCCTCCTGCCGTCACCGTAGTGCCTCGGTACGCACGCAATCGCGGACTTTTTTACCGTCGTCAACATCATCTAACTATCTTATCGGCATGACGCATCCGTCGAATTCTCAATATTTGTTACAAGCCACCTTCATCATCATCATCATGAGTTGCTGCTAAATTTTTGGCCAGCATGGGCCAGCGTTGAGTTTCAGCGCGGAAGTGACATGGGCAGAAGAAGGATACCACGCCAACGGCCTTAATCTCCTTGGTATGTCTATGGCTCCGTGCCATTATTCGAAGTTGGTTCTCAGGACGCGCTTTCGCCGTGTTCCTTATCCGGAGGGGAAAGATTCCCTAACTTCTATGTACTTCACGGGACCGTAGGACTGTTGTCCATTCTACTTGACAAATCACTCCTGGGAGTAATGTGGCTAATAAGCCTCATATATGCTTATTTCCACTTTTAAATCGATTTGTCATAGTGCCCGTAGTGCCCCCATAATGTGTTTTCTTTACTATTTGTTATCTTCCAAGAGGAAATTTTGTGAAGTAAGAAGCAGAGAGCGAGTTTATTTTTGTAACTTTTTCGTATTAAATGTAAACCTTAACTTTACTAATTCTCCTTTCGCTCTAACACGATTTCCGTAAGCTATGCTGGAAACTATTTAACTTAACTCTCACAGAGCCTCTATGGGAAAATTTTGTATAATTAGCTCACTGAATCAAAGCTTCATAAATTAGTATTGAGTTTCTTATGGGTCACTGTTTAAAAAAAGAACAATTTTTAGTTTTAAAAAGAAAAACAATTGATTTTCAATAAGATGCTACTGACTTAATAGCATGAGTTGAACAAGTGAAATATTTTTATGTGCTTCAAGTTATGCTATCAATAATGGAGGCCTACCAAAATAAAATATTTTTTGTGAAAACTAAAATAAAGAAAACAGACAACCCAAAAATTTCTTTGACATCAAGATTCATTTGTTGTTGACTTGGTTTTCAAAATTCAGTAACAAATGTTATTCTCAATGTAATTATTTTTAAAATAATAAATACTAATTGAAATGTCTCAAAATAGCTGTATTGCCTATTTATTTGTATTTGAAGTAACTTTCATATTAAATTCCAATCAAAATCTCCCATTAGTAGTTTTATTTTTGAATAAGTGATTATTGCATACTTTGGATGTCCATCCAATTATTTTTACACTGTTTGTTTCAGTTTGCTTGCTTACAAACAATTTTCAAATTTCTATTTATAATAAGTATAGCTCAGTAAAAATAAGACTAGTTATATGATTTTAAAAAATGATTTATGTGTATCTATTATGTAGAGCAGTCACAATATTATCTGGATTTCCCTAGCTAATCCTGCATGATCCATTTCAAAAATTGTTTTGCTTTTAAATTTCAATTATTTTTCCTCTATTCATTGCTTGTATTATAATTGAAAAAATAACATCATGCAGGCTTCTACACTTACGTAGCCTTGTAGAGAAATAATAGTGTACCTACTTTGACTGTATTTAGTAGTAAAAATGAATTGTTAGGCTTTGAGTATACCAGCTTCCTATCCTACATCTGGTCACTTTCAAAGGTGGCCTTTAATGCACAGAAAAGTGATTAAAGTTGTTCAGGATAGGCAGTCATACAGAGTTGGCCACCAAAGATGATCATAAAAAGTTTACATCGGACTTTTCTTAGTTTCTTCAAGGTAAAGGATTGTTCTGAAATTTGACGAAAATTTAAAATGAAAAAAGATTGAGATAAAGAATGTTCTCAACAGATTGGTAATTTACATTTTGGGTCAATATTGATTTTAGACCTTTCATGGAAATTAATAATTCCGTTCCAAAGAATCACTAAAGAAACACATTTAAAAACGTTTTTCACGAATGACATTCTGCTCGCTGACGCGTTATTTTTGAGTTATTCAACTTTGAAGTTGTAAGAACGTCGTATATAAAAGTGAAGGAATGGACACGTAAATATGCTGTAATACGGTATTAACGTAATGATGGGAGAGGTTAGGGTAGGTTAGTTAAATAAACTACAAACCTAAAGTAACATATATCAGCCTAAAATAGCTTACCTTAACATACCCAAACCGAGGCTGTTATTTTCGCACCAAGAAGTGGGCGTGTTCCGCCAGAAAAGTGGGCGTCGCCCAACAATGCGGCGACTAAGCAGCCGACCATAGAATGTTATTCCTATCTGAACGTAATTATTGTTATATCTCAAAAATAACGCATCAGCGAGCAGAATGTCATTCATGGAAAACGTTTTTATATGTGTTTCTTTAATGATTCTTTGAAACGGAATTATAAATTTTTGTGAAAGCCTAAAGTCAACATTGACCGGATTTTGAAAAATTGAAGTGAATTTTAAAATCAGATCATGTTCAAATTGAAAATCACATTAATTTATTTTGCACCACTCTACACAAATATAAAATGACACTTTTAAAAAATGTTGTGTTGGCAGTGATGGGTAGTTTTTAATGCATTTATATCTGAAAATTTGTGTATTCTAATGCATTGAACACTGAGCAGCATTTTTTAAAGAAATCCTATATGTAATATTATTAGCTAAAGAGAAACAGCAAATATTTAGTTTCAAAATACGGATCAACATTACACAAAATCGCCATAATATGGCATGCAATTCAACGACATGTTAATCAATTTTTGTTTTCTGCATAATTAGATTGTTAATGTTTTCAAGTGTCAGCTGTGAAAAATTAATAATGATCTGTGCAATGGTTCACAAGATACAGAGGTTAGCAGCTAAGTAATAGTGTGATTTACTTGAAATATTAGGTATCTTATGTGATTAATTTACATGTAAAGGGATAAAAATAATTTGTTTCTGGAATTTCAAATGCCTGTGTTTTGAAATGGTGCGAGTACCAATGGCTCTTATTATGGTATGGATTGACAATATGATCAACAAAAGCTCTGTCACTCTTTCTAGGAACTTGATTCTACTCTCATTTGTTGCAGAAATGATCTGTTTACAAAAATAGAGATCAGAATTTGAAGTTCTACTCTAAACTTGAGTGTTGCCAGAAATTTGTGTTCTTTCAAAATTTCTGATTTTGAATATGTATCTTTTTTCAATTCAATATTGATAATTCTGTTTCCATTCGTCGTATATTGTTTATTTTTGTGTTTAAGCAAATCTGGATCAAGTTTCTGTGTTGATTAGTGATAGAGCTTCTGTTGTTGTAATAAATGCAAAAAACGGTGCATTCATTTGTTGAAATTTTTCAAGTTGCAAAAACAAAGAACAAAAGCTAAAAAACTCGTATCCTTACCAGTTAAAGTACTCTTTATTAGACTGGTGTTTCAAATTTGTTGTTTACCCTTTGCACTAAGCCATCCTAAAAAGACAGCTTGTTATTCATTTTATATTAGGATGTTTACTATTGTCAATGTAATATTTGGATGTATGCAACCAGCGCTGCTGCAACATTCTCAATGCGGTGTCGTTTAAGTGTTTTTTTCTCTGATGCAGGAAAGGAACTTGAGCATCAAGATAGGAGAAATTAATTTACAGGTGTAAAATTAATGAACATATGCTTGTTCTTAGTAGAATTTCAATGGTTTAAAATATGATAATTTTTCAAAATGATTTTCATAAAATATATACCTCATGCTGGAAGAATGCCTACAAATTACTTTTGTGCTATAGCATTTTCAAATGGTTAAAACTAACTGAATCAAGACTAATAATCTCACTAATTTGTATAGTTGTTTACATGTATGTATTTACATGAATGTGTAAATGCATGCATATATATGCACATTGGTACTTAACACGTTAAATTCAGAAAGGTACGCACTTACATGTTCCTGCGTATTCCTTTGCCAAATATTTACTCGAGGTCAAGCTGAGAGTTTCACATATTTCATTTCTGTTGGCTCGAATATTTTCAGTAGTATGAAAATGACTTCACACAACTTACAAAAGCTAATGTATTTTTCACCCATTCCAGATACCTACAGAAAATCGATCCCAAAGAGGCTTCAAGATAAACTTCACGAATGGAAGAAAACGCCACTGCAGGATGCATCCGATATGTCCTGTCGTAGGTCGCGTGCCTCAGCGCGGAAGAGTCTCCTGGCCACGACCCTGCCACCCTTGCTTGCTGATCTATTCCCCAAGTGTTATTGATGTCTCCATCTTTTAGTGACAAACAATTAAATGTTATGTTCAGTTCAAGTGACAGCTAATTCAATTTTCTGACAAGTTTAAAGTTTTTTATGTTCTGAACATTATATTGTTTTT
The DNA here is from genome assembly GCA_014220935.1 of Platorchestia sp. MABIK. Taxonomy (NCBI): domain Eukaryota; kingdom Metazoa; phylum Arthropoda; class Malacostraca; order Amphipoda; family Talitridae; genus Platorchestia; species Platorchestia sp. MABIK. The sequence continues at coordinate 15,233 of JACJUY010003568.1, forward strand.
TTTTTCAATTAAGATTGCCCACATCCAAGATTCCCAGTTCATTCATAAATTAGTAGGCGTCTATTAAAAAATTTAACAACTCATAATCACGATACTATTGAATACCTAGAAGGAGAGCAATTTTTTATATCATGACCAGAATGCAGGGTATGTAAAGCTGGTAATTCATTTTAATAATTTTTTTCATCACTGCCCCCCTCCCTCTCCCTCCAATGGGAAAGCCCCATGTATGCTTTCCACTTCGAGTTATTAATAGTCTGTGTAGGCCCTTATTTTAGGACAAGTTGGCCTTCCTTTCTCGTTGTAAATGATTATAAAATATGCTTTTGCTGAAATGATGTGAATTTTGTGTTTTTGATATAGTACAAATTACTGAAGCGCTAGCAAATCAACGCTAATACTACTACTCGTTGCAATGGGTTGAGGACTTCTGGACCATAGTTGTCCTTTTCACCACCCCACCTTCAATCTTGATGTTTTTCTTTTCCTACTCTTTTTTTAATCCTTTTTCCCCTCAGGGGGATACAACTATTGTATCTATGGGAATTAGCGCTCCTAGGTGGACTGTGTGAGGGCCCAAGGGAAAGGTTAGGTGGTAGGCTTCCTTTTTGTTGAAATAGAATGGGCTTTTGTTTTGTTACGGACCATCATTTTCGGTTGACTGCTGTCCTGTTTTGCAGCACCTACTACTTTCTTATTCAGCTTTTTCATGTTTCATGAACTTCTTTCTTAGCTTACTGTTTCTGTGCACCTTGTGGATAGATTCCGCGTTCCCTCAACTTCATACTAAATGGTGCCTTCCCCTTTCCTCTCTTGGAACATCTTTGTCGTGGTTAAGGGAGGCCAAAACTTTCTTATATAAAAATAATAATCATAACATGGCCAGTGCGCCTTCTGTTGCATACTTGTCTTGAATAATGTCATTGGTACAGCTAGTTTTATGAAGCGTACTCCTGAAATTTTGTGTTTTTCTGCGTTCCTGCGTATTAGTTTTGGTTCGTATGCTTGTAGGAATTTCGCTTCCAACTGGTTTTCAAGCTAAGGTTACAACTATACAAATTAGTTTATTCAGGTAATAAAAGATGGTTCAACTTTTTGATGGAAGGTTGAGTAACTGCTGCTGGGCTCGTGTTAGCTGGTACATTGTTTGGATGACGATTTGGGTAAACCAGCATCCGATTTTTCAAATAGTTTCTCAATTCCATTGTAGATGACTCAGATGGGCTTGCATAGATCTGCGGTATGTTTGAGTCTTGAGTTGTACGTGAACATTCCCTGTATCAGGTTTCCTTCATGCTTTCTCATTGTCTAGGCGTTAAATCATTTTGCCAAATAACACCAAATGACTACGCTTTTGTTTAAACTAAACGCTCGCAACTTTTGTGTCAGTCATTACATCAAATCATTCAAATGTAATGTTATTGATATAACATTGTAATTTGTTATAAGGTAATTGTGACTATCTTGACCGTAAAAATCAGGGCGAAAATTGCCAGATTAACAATAAAGTCATTTTTATTAAAAATGATCAGATGAAACTGAACGTTTCAGATTAACAGTCTATCTTCAGCATAATCTCTGTAAAACGAAACCATAAGAGGAAGAATTAATTCACTAATGAAGTATTTATATAAAGTTCAAACTTTGAAATAACACGAACATAGATAAAAAATAAAAGGTAAAGGAAAAACTGAGTGACTGAATTATGTGTTGGCAACATGAAGCGGAAAAGCACTTTGGGTGTCATTCAGAGAAGGTTTCATTTGTAAAAAGGCAAAGATTCGAGAATGCGCAGATTTGTTCTGTAATAAGTAAAGGCCAAGATATAAAGTCGTTTAGGAAGACTGGAAAATAGCACTCTTCTGCATGAGATCTAACAGAGGACAGTGGGGGAGACCCAAGAGGAAGACCAGTTCTGCAACTTAGCCCAGTGTGCTCGGAAACTCCAGTCATCAGGGTA
>JACJUY010003568.1:18386-84172 GCA_014220935.1 Platorchestia sp. MABIK
TTATGTATAGCGTTATTCGTGTATAGCAATGAGTTGATTTGTCTGTAATTTCGTACTTTTGTGTTGGTTTTGCTTTTTTCCCTGTCTCTAAGAACTACTACCTAAATTTCGTCAGTATTACGTACAAAGGCAATGTTTTCTGTTATACTTATATTGTTCTTTGAACTCTGAAATGTTTGGCTAGTATTTTGATGAAGCGGACCGCATCACCACTTACAGAGGCAATTCATATTTTTTGGTTTGCAGAGGATCGCTCTATCTCTCGAATAATACTACTCTGGATACTCAGTTTCATATACTATATTAAATTTAACTTAGGTGTTTTTTCGTTCTTAACACAGACGAGGTATAGTCTTTTACTGGGGACATCGATAGATTTTTCTGTATGGTTCATCAATATTGCTTGTGTATGATAACTTCTTTATTTATACAATAGTATTTTGTTGTTTTCAATTGGAAAATAATTTCATACTCGATATAAGTACCGAACCGTGTAGCATATTTTATTCATAATGCTCCTGCGAGGATAGAAGTGAGTTGCGCTTTGGGTAGGGCTTTTTCGCAGAAAAGAGTTTTCAAAGTTTCAGCTCTCGGTGCTTACCGTTTTCTTTCAGAGTTTCTTGTCTTGTTATACATGTCTTTCATCATTCGTTCCCAGGTGTGTCATACGGTGTGTGAAAACCCTTTGTAAACCAAATTATTTTTCAGTATACTTTCGACGTAATTCGTTTTTGACCAACCTAAGAGGTATCTATGTGAATCGAATTAAATATACGGGTGAATTGAAAATTTTCATCAAGTAGCCTAAATCGTTAGCGGTTATTCGATTTATAGAAATGAAGACTGGGCAACTTCCGGCGTTAATAGGAAGTTACGGCTAGTTTTTTTATTGCACCGTTCCCTGCGGTTCGCACACATAGCCTTGCAGCTATACTTCTGTGTAAATAAACGGACTAAAGTACGTCACATGTAATATTTACTTGGCACCAATGTATTTGCAAGTGGCAGATGCATCAGAGTACCGTCCAATTTCCGGTTCCTCTGTCGTAGTAACCGAATCTTTTGAAACTGTCACTTACCAAGAGGCTTCTTTATGTTTCTGTAGATTCAACAGAAGCTCGTATAGTTTCTGGAAAAGAGACGGCAACATATATTTCGTCCGGCACAATGCCGGCCTCACCCGTTCTAACAACGGACATGTAAACGTTGCCTGTCGGAAATACAGATCGTTCAAAACATTTCTGTAAATTGAAGAGAGATATAACAATAGTTCCGTTGTACAAACGGTGCGTCTATCGCAGTCCGTTAACTCAACAGATGTCTGTAACAACGACGGAAGCAATTAATGCATCTGGCGGACTAACAGAGGGAAAAAAACTCTGGCAAAAAAGCTGCCAGACAATTTTCCGTTATTTTGACACTTTTTTTTTTACAGTGCACACACGTGTCGGGCGACGGATGTTAGTGGTATTTCCATTCATGTTAAAAGCAGGGATGGAGCACAATTTACGAAATTATCAGTAGGATATAATTTGTCGACCTATCTGTTCCGCTCGTTAATTTCTGAAACTGCCAACTGCCGCATCATCAAAAAAATTTCAGGAAAAGTTATATTAGATTGCGTTACTAGCTAGTCCAAGCCTCCCTAAGCACAACAAAGGTGTTCACAACTGAGGAAGGAGAAAGGCATCATTTAATATGAAAATAAGGAAAAGGGGAACCTATGCACACTTTGTGTCCTCACAACCTGAGCATAAAAACTGTAAAATTGAAAGAAGTTTGTGAAAATAGAAAAAGATAAAGAAAAACATAACAGCTGTTGAAAAAAACAGCAATGAACCAAAAAAGATGGGCCCTAAAAAATTAAGACTATTCTATCTCAATACGAGGAAGGCATTCGTTAACTTCAACTCAATACCTCTTATCTTTCCACTTGAGGTTGCTAATTTATATCGATACAATAGTTGAATCCCTCTAAGGGAAAAAAATTAAATAAAAATCAAAAGAGTAAAATAAATGACAAATGACGTCCACGCACTCAACAAGTGCCAGCCATGCTCAAGGCAAGAACTGTCGCTATGCAGCACAGTTGACAATTTAGGTTTCACAATTATTATAAGAGAAGAGAAACGATACCCTATCAAGAATTTAGAAATTAACTTTATAATTTAAAGATAATTCTGAAGCGATGACGGACAATCTGTACTGTACTGTACGGCAGACGGAATCAATGCTCACACTTTCAAAATAGAACAGAATGTAGACTAAAGTCATGATCTCTTGAGTGCAGCATAGTCTCTCACACAAAACCGTCTGAACTATTCCACGACTACGTATTACGAATGACAGCTTCAAGTGCCCACACAACAAATCGCAGTTTCGCAGAACTTTTTCTGTCGCTCCCGCAACGAAAGAATTAAAGGCCTAAACTCTTCGCCGTCGGATACCGCGAAGCAAATTAGCTAAAGCTCTTCCCAACAGTTTTCAAGTTGGCTCACAACACTTTCCTGAATTCACTTAGTCTACCTCGTCTATATCAGAATTAAACGTCACTTCTGCACAGGAATTCTTAAGAATGAATGAAATAAAAAGGCACTTCCAAATTACAGGAATACAAAGCACAGACAAGGTTTAGGTAAAGAGAACAAAAATAATCACTTGAACTAGGTCCGGCCACTTCTGGCCACGCCGCCGCTGTCCACGCCGCCGCTGTTCGCGGCGGCGTGGAAGGAAAGAGAGGAAGGAAGAAGGCATAATTAAGTATGGAGTTAAGGGAACGTGGAATCTATGCAGAAAGGGCACAGAAACAGTAAGTGAGAAAGAAGTCCATGAAACAAGATCAAAGTTGAAGAAGAAAGTAGCAGGTGTTGAAAAAACAGGACAGCAGTGAACCGAAAAAAAGTTGGTCCATAACAAAACAAAAACCTATGTTATTTTAACACAAAGAAAGCCTACCTAACCTTTAGCTCGGGCCCTCACATTGCCCCCCTGGGAGCGCTAATTCCCATAGATACAATAGTTGTATCCCCCTGAGGGGAGGAGAACAAGAAAGAGTCCAACAACAGGCGGAAGGAGAACAAGAAAGAGTCCAACAACAGGTGGAAGGAGAACAAGAAAGAGTCCAACAACAGGTGAAAGGAGAACAAGAAAGATATCAACAACAGGCGGAAGGAGAACAAGAAAGAGTCGAACAACAGGCGGAAGGAGAACAAGAAAGAGTCCAACAACAGGCGGAAGGAGAACAAGAAAGAGTCCAACAACAGGCGGAATTAGAACAAGAAAGAGTCCAACAACAGGCGGAAGGAGAACAAGAAAGAGTTCAACAACAGGCAAGTGAACACGGCAGCACCAGAAGAGATACAAGAAGGCTCCACACATGTGGAATGAGGAGGCAGGCAGTGAGGAGGCAGGCAGGGAGGAGGCAGGCAGTGAGGAGGCAGAGAGGAGGCCCAACACGGCCGCAACAACCCGACAGAAGCCACCAAATCATGAGGAGTTCCATCCAATCCGCGTTCGTGAGAATTTGCCTCGTCAGCACAAATCAATGACTGCCTGAGACGAGCAAGGAAAAAATTAGAACAGCTTCCCGGATAAAATAAAAGAGCTCACCTCGGCAAGACTCGGCGAACTCCCCCCAAAAAAGTGCGCACGCCAAAGCCATACAAAATATTTCATTAATACTCACTCATAATTTATCACTTACCTTCTTATTTGCATGCTTAGATTACACTAGATTACAGGTTAGTTCAAGCCTTCCTGACCAAAACCAAGAAGTTCTCAGGAGAGGAAGGAGTGAGGAATCACTTAGTTCGGAATTAAGAGAACGGGGAATCTATGCACAACTTGGGCCTCAATGCCCTGCATATACGCACAGCAAGACTGAACAAAGTCCATGAAACGAGATAAAAGTTGAAGAAAAACAAACAAAACAAACATCGGCATCTACGGATGCTTTATTTCCAATTGAAACATGATACATATCACCTTTTACATTGGGTTTTCAAATGCCTTATAACTAACACCAGGACGCCATGACGCTTTCCCCCGGTCAAAGACCGGTACTTATTTCAGACACCTGGGTAGAGTGTGGAATTGTGTTTAGAATTTTTTCTCCTATACCCAACAGAGAAAATCGCCACCAGCGCCGAGACTCGAACTCGCGTTTCCCGCACGGAGTCAGGTCCGAAAGCCACACGGCTGTGACGAGAAGAAGAAAGTGAATATATAGGTGCTGATAGAAGAACAGCAGTGAATCGCAAAAAGATGCTCCGAAAGAAAACAAAGAAACTATTGCATTTAAACAAAAACAAGGCCAACCTAACCTGTAAAACGGAAGATTACATTTCCCCCCCTCATGAGCGCTTATTCTTATAGATACAATAATTGTGGCCTCATGAGGGGTTATTAAGACTTGCAACTAAAACGAAAGATGAAACTTTCCCTTCTTAAAAAATAGCAAAACTCAAATATACCTGATATCAACAGAAAACAAATGAAATGTATAAAGCATCATTAGTGTAGGCGTTTAAAATAGTCGTCATGAGTTTCAAATATTACAAATTTTACCAAGTGCAAGGTTTACCAAGAAAACCTCTGGAGAGATCAATCGGTGAAATGCAATTCATTAGCATATTGAGGGTAGCTAGCTGTTAATGAAATGTTCGCGGCAAGCTTATATAACACATCGTTCATTAGGACATATGTTCTCCCTCAGAACGTGACGCAACATCAATGCATAGCTATTAAAAGCACCGGACATTAAGCATTTCTTTGTATCATCTCACGAGTGAAGCAAGCTAGTTTGGTGTTTTTGAATGAAATTGCACTCGTGTGCTATTCTCAAGAACCCATTCAGCAGCGAACATCTTCACGTTTGAAGAAACTATTTCTATACGAACTCAAAATATTAATTTATTGATTGATTATAAGAAAGTTTCAGTCTCCCTTTACCACAACAAAGATGTTCAAAGAGAGGAAAGATGTAGGCACCATTTAGTATGGGGTAAGGGAAAGCAGAATCTAAGCACAAGGAGTGTTCCCGCACAGGGTCCCACAGGACTGGAAACATTTAGTAGAGAAAGAAGTTTGTACATCAAGATAAAAGTTGAAGAAGAAAGTAGAAGTTACTGAATTCCAGGACAGCTATGAACCGAAAAAAGATTGTCCGTAACAAAACAAAAAACATTTTATTTCAACGAAAAGTATGCCTAGTTAACTCACACACACCTTGGGGTGCTTGAACACTGGGATTGCTAATTCCCATAGATACAATAGTTGTGTGTATCCTCCTGAGGGGCAAGCATATCAAAACTGACGGAGGAAATTTGCTTAGAAAATAATGAGCAATCCCTTATTGAGAATGGTAACTACGCTCTATCAGCCGATTGGATTGCGTGTATGATCATAAAATAAATTATGTTGAACAAAGGCGTAAGACAAAAACCACGAACTCCAGAACATGCATCTAACACAGTTACCTGCAGATAAAAATTAAACTGATGAAGAAACTAAGAAAGTAATCTGTTGCACTCGAAAGGAAAATAATTTAAAAGCTCACAAAGAATGAAGATGTGCAACACTGGTCGACCCAGAAATCTGTTCCATAAATCGACTCGGGAGGCGCGCACGTGAGAACGGCAAAGACGTCCCCGCGGCGTCTTCGCGCAATGCCCTGAAGACAATTGAGGGAAATCAGAGCACTTAATTGGACACACTCACACGAACCTAACCTCACCGACTCCCCGGAGCACCATCACCTGCAGTTGCTGGCGCCCTGGCTCCTCGCAGGGAGACAAATAACCTCAGTTATCCATACGAATCCGAACGTGCTCAAATTTTAGCTTCCCCGAAACGTAACAGTTCAGGATTTTGAATGATTTCGTGTTCCGTATCATGCTTAGAATCCTGAAGCCATACACTGCGAACTGCTAATCGATGCGACAGAATTGATTTTTTAACGAGTTTATACAGCCGCATGTTACAACCTTGACGACACTTGGCAACACTTCACAGAAAATTATGCAACGAATACCCTTATGATACAAAGCGTTGCGTACTACACGGAAATATACAACAAATGTATAAACGCACAAATTCTTTCCGCGAGAAGCGCCCGCTGACCATGAGAAGCACAATGTATAGTAATTGCCCACGAAATGCACGGCATCGATGACACGCCGTACAAATGGAAGGCTTACGGTCCATCAGTTACACGGCATATGGAAAGCTGGCACAGTGGCACACCCGTCCATGCGCGCGTACAGCAATGAGGACTGTACTTCGTTCACGACTAACTGACAACGTGAACCAGTCTCGTTCACGTTAGCAAGCGACAAATCAAGCCAGCCCTTCTTCATGATGGATGGAAGCGATGCGAAACGTATGCTACTGAAAAAGCGTGCATCCTTGACTCGGCGAACACTCAGTCTGGATCGCAGGATTACGCGGTTACACTCTCAAAAGCATTTTAAAATTGGTGCTGAAGCGACCATTACTGAGTTAGAATCACAAACAGTACTCTATCGCCGGGAACATCTTCATGACAGTATTGGAAATATATTTCGTTCGCGATATCCAGTGAGTACGACAACACTGAGCTCTGCAAGGTTCTCAAGAATGAATTTGTTTCTGCTTAACACACAACAGATGACGCTAGAGGAGCGTTCCAACATCATTAAGAAGCTTCAGAACAATAGGAGAAAAAAATACGATTATTATTGTTACACTGGTCAGAGAGTCCCTGGTCACAACAAAGGCAATCTGAAAATGCAAAAAGAAGGAAGCATGTAGGATGGACCGTTAAAGAGGCAAATCTACGCACTACATGTACTCCCACACAGGGTACACAGAAGCAGCAAGTTTGCATAGAAGAGGAAAAAAGATAAAGAGGAGATAGCGAACAAGGCATGAAAACTGAAAGAAGCAAAGTGGGAACAAGTCCCTAAGGCCTATCTACAGCTGAGGTAACCAAACAGTACACGCTTGGTCAGCTCCCGAGGGCACTCGTCCCTATACAGCACACGATGGAAAAGCCTAACAAACCTAAATCTATCGCTATCTTCTGCCCTCTGATGGCAACAGAACTATGAAGTAAACTTACACTTCACAAAAATGAGTGAGGCTATTCGATTAGATTAGATGTTAGTTTCAGCCTCCCTAACTGCAACAAATGCGTTGCAAAGAGAGGAAGGATGAAGGCACCATGTAGGATGGCGTTAAGGGAACACAGTATCTATGCACAATTGGCGTGCTTCCGCACAGGATCCTCTACGCATAGAAACAGCAAGTTAAGAAGGAAAGCAAGGAAACAAGATAGAAGTTGAAGAAGAAAGTCAGAAGTGCGAAAAAATAGGACAGCAATGAACCGAAAAAAGATGTCGCTAAATAAAACAAAAACGTTCTTTTTCCACAAAAGGAAGGCCTACCTAACTCTCAGCTCGGGACCTCACATTTTCCCGCTGTGAGTGCCAATTCCAACAGATATAAGAATTGTAAACCCCTGATGGGAGAGTGAGGTTATTCACGATGTTCTCCTAGAAATGAAGTACAATGGAAGTTCAGAGCAACCTCGTCACAAGTGACACCAAAACTGCTTCCTGCAACGAATGTTAACAACTACTGATTCTGGCGAGCATCGCTCAGTTATTACTAGAGATCGAGTAGTGCCGTAATATCTCACTGGGCGATACATAGAAATAGCATAAATAATTCCGCAAGAAAGCTAGTTTCTAAATCACGTCTTAACGCGATCCTGCCTAGTGCTTCGTTTCCACAACCGAGTCAACAATAAAAAATAATCAAAAGAAAAATCATGGAAAGAAATACACAAATGACAGTCGCACCATAGCTTATATTTCCAAGAAGACAGGTCTGAAAGAACGAGTTAGAGCGTATTTCTCTATGAAGTTCGCACCGACAGTGAATCTGATCCATTATTTATGGACACCCTTCATATTCATCATAGAAATCAAGCAACTAATGAACGAAGACTGAGAATGTATGCATAAATATGTAAGAATAAGAAACCAAATCGTTGGGTGTACACTAAACTCAAAAAACAATGTTAACGCGGAACTAACTATTTTGCACGAGCTTCTATGTTCGAGAGCCTGTTAAGAGAGAGACGTTTTTTCACTTCCCACTTATACATATTCATGCGAAAAAAAGTTTAGTCATAAATAATTCAAGTTGAACATATATCCAATAATGAAGAAATTAACTGAAGAAATACTAGTATTGAACGAAATTGCAATGATTCGCTGACAAATTACAGCTCTTATAAAATGAAAACAATGGTATTTTAAAACTGGAATGAGATAGATTAGATTACAAGTTAGTTTGAGCCTTCCTATCCGCAACAAATGCGATCCAAAGGGAGGAAGAAAGAAGGCACCATTTAGTATGGAGTTAAGAGAACGCGAAATCTATGCAGAAAGGGCATAGAAACAGAAAGTTGAGAAAGAAGTTCATCAAATAAGATAAAAGTTGAAGAAGAAAGTAGGAGGTGTTGAAAAACAGGACAGCAGTGAACCAAAAAAATGTGGTCCTTTTAACATTACAAACAACATTTTATTTCAACAAAAAGAAGGCCTACTTAACTCTCAGCTCGGGCCCTCACATTTTCCCCCCTGGGTGCGCTAATCCCCATAGATACAATAGTTGTGTCCCTCTGAGGGGACTGGAATGAGATATTAAATGGGGAAAATTTAGGTTTCGATGTGAATAAGTGAAAAATACATCATTTTCAATCCCCCATGACTACGCTATCTTCTCAAAATGGCGATCTTAATCACCGCATGCCACTCACTTCGCAATAAAGAAAAGCCCTGGGATTCACCTCGACGTTCACCTGAAGACCAATCTTCCACCACAATTTCCCCCTGAGGAGCAACCCACACCCAAACGAACTCAAAACATTCTGCTTATTCCAACATTTCACTATGAACACTATTTCTGTTCCCCACTAGATCACTAATGCACTCACATGTACTCTTCAGTCCAACTCGGTAAAAAGCAATTAACGCACACGCACAACAAATCAATCCTAACCGCATAATTACTCTGAACGTAGAATGAAGTGCTTATTTTTATTCACTAAACCAGTCTTTGTGACATCGTCCGCATTCTACGGTAACAAGCATTTTACTGCAGTACCGACGCAGCACTGTCCTCGGAATCCTTTTGTTTACATCACAGAAACTTCGAGCATTCTCTAGAACCAATCTGACTGTCTTCTGATTCAACGCCAACCAACTCGAGCTGTTTGTACATCGTACACCCCAAACTAGGCCTGAACGTATGTTGTGGATTTGGGTTGAGATTGAGACAAGCACTCGTGTTGAGATTCTCGTTCCTCACACTCTCTACTTCACTAAATCACGCTACTCGTTCTCACGCACACTCCACTAACAATCGACATGTACAATGTCAAGTACGTTCAAATTCTGCCACTGACGTACATGACCCAAGTTACTAATCCCAGTTGACTGACAAATGCCTCCTGCGTCGCGGAATTCATTTTTCTCCTGTTTTGGTGAACCGTTATCATGTGTTTCAAATTATTTCTAGGAACTTTACCTAGAATTAGACGGTGGACAGCATTTATTGTGTCAATTCAATTTCAATTATATTAAATTTAAAATATTGACATACTGAAATTTATAAGGTCGCCAATTACAAGCTTCGAGCTAAATTAAATTGAATGCTACAGTAATACAAGTACACGTCTACTCCACAGTAATGTGCAAGCAAAGGATCGCATGCTGTCTGGCTATCTATCCATTTCAATTGCAATCATGTATAGCAAATGAAAGAAGTTTCCTATTCTGATCATCAAAATGAAACCCGTTGGCAGAGAGAATGATTCAAATCAAACGAGATATTCAATCAATCAGTCGGAGAGGAGAAGGACGGTTCGATGATGAGGCCACAGCTTACTCGCAAGATACAGCTGAGCATCGCTGGCTGTTCGACCGTCTCGCTCATCTCGGAAGAGTGCGAGACACCCGGAGTATCCGCCCTTCCCTGCTTTCCTCGCCGTCAGCTTCAATTCGATAGCGACTCTTACAAAATTGAATCCTTGAGCAGCCCGAGAGCGATGGCTTGAGCGAAGCTATGGAAATTTGGGTGCCGACTCTTCGAGGGGAGTAAGAGGCTCTGCCTGAGGCAGCATCATCGACCACACGCCAGGCCTGCTCGGATGAGCTACAGCGCTCGCTATCATGCCCAAATTTAAGCCCAGGTCTTAGACGATAGCGATCGACCAGCAGGCAGCCATCCGTACGACTAATATAAAAGTAGAATATGACGAAATAACTGATGCAACTTGTTAGCATGACGTACAGAACGGACAAATTTCTTACTGATTTTTTCTGTGTGAGAAAAAGAAGTAACAGCAAAACGCCACTTCTTTAATTGCTAACATTTTCCTCTTTATAAAGTACCGTTAGAGACAGAATGGGCTGCAACCGTACCACATCGTAGAGAAATGCAAACACTTAAATTGAAAAGCAGTAATTAAACCGTTAAACTTTTTTCGAAGCACAAAAGTTGAAATCTTGACACAATTTTATCTTAACTGATAACGTTTGATCATCTCATCAGAAACGCATCGACTTTAGCTGACTTTTTACAAAACCGCTCAAAAGTTCTGAATTCTACAGGCCACTTCAAAATGTTCACCACCTTTGTTACACAATAACGGATGAACTGGAAACGGGACTTTCCCGAATTTTCAATTGCATCTTCATTGTTTTACGGGTGCACCATTTCACGGAGTGCATTCGAAATTCACAACGTAAAAACTTACATACAAATCCATAAAATTTGGTCGGGCTCAAACAAACTGCAAGCATATACCTTCTACTAATTTCGCTCTGTTTGAGCATTGAGCAGACGACAATAAAACAAATGTATGAGTTTATAAACAGAAATAGCATGGAAGCAACCCACGAGAAAAGTATTGCATTTTAGGGCATAATATACGCACTTCACAATCATGCCTATAGCCCACAGGTACAGATTGTGGCACCAGTGAGACAGCAAAAACTTGACCAAGCCGTAGCTGCTCCTTGGTCTAGCTTACAGTACATTAGCACGACCGCGCTCTAGGCTTACAGTAAAGAATTACTTAAACCAAATGAGACCAGAAGCCTCGCACAGTGGTAGTGAATGAAAAAGATTCCTTGAGATGTGGGCGACCAAGCGAAATCATAACTGAACTTTGTCAAACTTTGCCAGACGAGTAAGAGGTTTGCAAGCGGGAGAGGGTTGACCGCTCTAGGGTTAATTCTTAGCCGTACACAACTCAAGTTGCACGGGTTGGAATGAGCTCTGTATATTTCATGGCAAGAGAAAGAAATGTTCGGGAAACTAGTAGTTACTGAGTATATTATGCATGCTAGACGTGGAGCACACTATTTCGTCTAGGGACACTTATACATGGTACGCACGCAGAATATCCCAACATGGGTTGATGAAAAAATGATCACCTCGGGTACGTGGCAACATTCAGGAATTTATTTTGTCATCGCTCCATGGTAAATTTGCTGGAAAACACATTTACCACAAGTATTTTTTTCAGAAGTAAGCTTTTGAAGACGAAAGCTCATGATGGTGAACAAAAATGCCAGCGAGAAAATTTACTTCACTAAGACGATGGATGAAGTTAGGCGAGTCTCGCTGCAACAATAGAACATTTTACGTTTGTGTTGACTCGGAAGTTTTCGAGGCGCGGCCTAACTTTCGAGAAAAAGTGCGCCCGCTTTACGAGCTAAGAAAGAGACGGTTTCTCTGACAGGGAGCGGTGGTGCGAAGGCCTTGAGAAGTGATCAGTTGTGTCCATCATCCGAGCGCCCACGACAGCCCGGCGCGCTGACCGTCTTTAAAGCAGGAAACCAAAGCTGCCGTATCGCCTCACTCTTGCATTTTAATGCCGCCTTCCGCCGGTAACTTTAAACGCCCCAATTTGCACAAGAGGCCCTCCGAACAATTGGCCACACTTTCCGCACGTCAAGAAGAGGAAAATAAAGCAACTTCAGCCAAAATAGTTCTAAGAACACTCTTATTCGTCAAGGACAATTTTAATTTTGAAGTCAAATTGACATTACCTCCAGTAAATGTTGCCCTAAATGTAACGACGACACCCTACTGCGAAGATGGAGGTCAATTGTCAATGAACGAAACAATCACCACTGCGGAATTACTTCTGGGTTCATTTTTCCCAATAAATTTCGTACTAACATCGACACATATTATCCTTCAAAATTTTTCCTTGCCTCCTAACCTCGACTCACTCAAAGTATCGATGATAAAAGCAGACTCCAAACGAATGTTGTGCCAGCTTCTTATCACAAACACAGGTCTCTACAATTTCACATTTACCTACCACTCGCCTTGTATACTCAAAATCGATCTTCCTTTCAACACCAACAAGGCTAAAAATAGACCAAGTCTGAGGCGAGGTAGCAGAATTTCACCTATAGTAAAGTATTTAAGAGCTTATTTCAATCCAATCTCGATTATACATATTAGATGTTAGTTTAAACCGCAACAAAGGCATTCTGAAGAGAGGAAGAAGGAAGGTACCATTGACAGTAGTGTGGACTTGAGGGAACGCGAAATCCATTCACGAAGTGCATAGAAACAGTAAGATGAGAAATAAGTTCATGAAACAAGATAATAAGTTAAAGAAGAAAGTAGTAGGGGCTGAAAAACACGACAGCAGTGATCCGAAAATGATGTTCAGTATCATAACAGAAAACTATTTCTTTTTCAATTTAAGAGAGGCCTACTTAACCTTTAGCTCGGGACCTCACATAATGCCACTGAGAGTGTAAATTCCCATATACACAATAGTTGTATCCCCTTCAGGGTTTCCGATCTCGATAGAGGAAACCCAACCAGTCCGGAACGTGACTGCTGCAGCCAGCTACATGCTGCCATTTGCTGAACTAACAAGCGCTCGCTTTCCAATGACCGGATGATACGGAAGGGCGGCGGACCAATACGGTATACAGTTCAGCTGCTTTATGGAGCTAATTGAAGCAGTTTGCCGAGCCAACACTATCATCGTTGAGACGACAGAGGGGTTCATCCTTGAGCGGGCATTCGACGAATGACAGTAATTAAGTGGCGTGGCCGTGAGCTCCAGGAGGCCGAGAACAGAACGAGTCGCCGCACGGCCCAGGGGAGATGGCGTGATACCAAGCACTGTCCAGCAACACAAAGTTCACCCAAGTGTACCCTCAGGCTGCAATACTTCCACCTTCCCCTCTTGTCCTTTCTGTATGATCAACTTGACTCCTTCCAAATGGCGGTCCAGAATATTTCACTCTTACAGCACAGAAACGAGAAACTATCTGTACCAGTTAAAGGTAACCTAGATTTTTTCTCCGAAAGAGAAATAAAAGGACTATGTCGTTAGTTACAAGAGAATGTTGGATCTTTTCCAGATAAGCCCCGCCACTAGTGCAACACATAAGTTCACCCACTTGTAACTTTTGAAATAATGCACCTATCGACTGCAAATTACTCTCAAACAAAAGATTAAAACATTCTTCCGTTTTAAAATAATTTAAAGTCGATATGTGCATTATTTCGAAAATTACAAGTGGGTGAACTTATGTATTGCATTAGTGGCGGGGCTTATCTGGATAATTCAGAATTTTGTCTACTTCAACATTAAATACAGGGACACTTGCATCATTTCTGCCTTAACTGGGTACAAGACTATCTATCCAACTCACTGTCCAGAAAGCAGCACTCATTAGTTAACAAAACTTCAGTCGATCAAGAGCACGTACCGAAAAAATTCCTTCGAGTTTAGTTAGATTAGATACAAGTAATTCCCTAACCGCAACAAAGGCGTTCCAACGAGAGAAACGAAGGAGGCATCATTCAGTATGGACTTAAAGCAACGCGGAATCTATGCACAATGTGCATAGAAACATTTAGCAGAAGAAGACGTTTATGAAGCAAGATAAAAGTTGAAGAAGAAAACAGTAGGTGCTGAAAAACAGGACAGCAGCGGACCTAAAAAAGATTGTCCATAACAAAACCAAAAACCTATTCTATTTCAATAAAAAGAAGCCCTGCCTAATTCTTAGCCAGGGACCTCACATATTCTCCCAGCAAGTGCTAATTTCCAAAAGACACAACAGTTGTCTCTCAGTGAGAGGACTTAAGAGTTCAGTGAAAATTCGAGTTCAGTCAAGAGGAATTGCTCAGGCAATATGTCGGCAAATACAACAACAAATTTACTAAAGTAATCCAGAATGAAAATTACTGAAAAAATAATCACGAATTAGACTGTAGTCTGGTTGAGGCAATTGCAAGCACTCGCATTTCATTTTAGACAATGAAAAAGTATAAAAATAGACATTAGGATAAAAAGTGAGAATTAATGTACAGACTAAATCTTAGAGATTAGCTTATTTTTGCAGACTTTCTCTTCTGGGTATGTCGTAGAGGGAGGACTTTATCGCAAAGAAACTCTCACAATGGCGGCAGAAGCTATGCTAAAAGAGCGCAAGAGATAGCGATGCTAACGATGGACAAGGCACCAGAATTATCATCTAGTCATCTTAAATGAACGTTCAAAAATGAGTTTCCTGAGTTACCACCGGAGGTTCTTTCTCATGCGAATGACGAAATCTTTTGGCATTTTGTTCCTTCAGTGCCCCGGCATCAAGCGGCAAGAAAAGGGCCGATCATCAATTCGGAGGGCGGCGGCGCGAGGGCGCCAGACGGCGAGTTTCGCAGTTCAAGGATTATAATTCGTTTATTTTCAGGCTATCGTGCAGCTAACACGTATAACTAGCTTGTCTCTTTGTTTAGCTTACGTAGGCGAAGCGTCCAACCAGAAACCAATAAATTCCATACGTTTTACCGCTTTAATTTTGAATGCAGAACTAAATTTCCTGGAAGCTCCGTAATAGTAATACCTTTTAGCAATTTTTGAAGACATCACTAACATATCATACATAAGAGTTTAAATAATACTGTAACAGAAACAAATGGCGACTCATAACTCCGTTTTATGAAAACTTAAGCTTAAAATATATCGGCTAAGCTTCAGCAACCATCTAACGTGAGTGGTGCCCACCTGGCCCGACTGCTTGCATGTCCACAAACCATACCTACAACATATGTACTGGCGCAGTTCTGACCTGTAGCACGGAGCCTACAATTCTGCAGCGCGCATTCAATAATTCTTTTGCATAGTCATCTCACAGAACTGCTTCATGTTTGAGATAGCAATGGCATACCCCAGCACAAACATATTTTGAATATTTTTTCTAAACATGAGCTGACCATTCACGCTGAGCACAGGCACATATCGATCATGACCGTAAAACGCTTTGTGACGTATATCCGAATCCAGCTTTCATTCGCTTATTCTTCCCCCATGCGCAAATACAGTTCTCGTCCCTTCTCATGGCCAGCAATGCAAGCCACCTCCCCTTTTTGAAGGCTAAAGTAGATTTATGTGCCAATTTTTTCAGCACCCAGTACCGCTCCCACATGACACATTAGATTATATGGTAGTTTAAGGACGCGGTTGGGATGACACCAAAAGTCCGTCAGTTCTCGACGGATTTTTCTGAAATTTTTACAATAAGTGTGAAATGATGCGGTATTTTTTAACTCATGTGTTTTTTTCGCAAATTTGTAAGAAATAAGATTTTTCTTAAAAACCCTGAAAAAGTGGGTGTTGCGGAAAATGATCCATCGCCTACAATTTCGAAGTTACAGAACTGAGAAAAAGTTTTCTAGGTAGCTAATTGTCTTGTCTAGAGATCCGGTGCAAAAGTTTTTCGATAATTTGATCTTTTGAATTTTAAGAATTTTTCCCCCAAAAACAGACCACTTTTTTCGCTTTTTGAATTATTTGCTTATAATTTTCAACATGAATTGAAATCAAAATAATTTTTGTACCACCTCTAAATTGTTAGAACCGCTTTCGATTGATTTATCTGCCATTCCTGTACCTTAAAAACTATGGGAGAAGGATCACTTCAAAGGTCAAACGATAAGTTTTCATGAGAGCCATTTTTCTAAAAAAAATTCTTTCATAATTTTTTAACTAATTCTTCTTTTAACATAAGCACAACTGCTTTTGGAGCTCTATTTGAGTTCTATCGATTGATATATTAGCCCTTCCTGTACCTTCAAAACTGTGGGAAAAGGTCCACATCAAAAGACAATAAATGCAAATTTCAGAACACCAGTCTTTTTTAAAAAAAGGTTTTTTCTTAATTACAAACTTATTTTTTCCTAATCAACTTTATTGCTTGGTGGCTGTTTTTGAGCCCTTTTGGATGATATATTTGCCATTCTTGTACCTTCAAAACTGCGGGAGGCGATTATATGTTTACACAACAGCTAATTAGCTGATGACTCAGAGCAGCTGGACTCAAAACAAACACTCAGTTACATCATCATAATTAACACCGAGTGTTAGAATGTTTCGTTTCAGTTCTACAGCATTTCAAGCGCAAGGCCATGAATGAACTTTCTTGCTATTCACGTACAGGAACGCCCAAAATTGATTCGTAATTAGGGAGGGGGAAGGGGGAAATCACTCATCCATTGGCGCGCCAAGGTCACGTTACTGCGCGTCTTCTACTCCGTCTAGGAGACGAACCAATGTACGTACTTGAGAGCTAATTATATCGTTGGATGCGCAAGAAAATTCTCTATAAAATGAGTTTATAAACCGAAAACCTACCATTATTCAAATTCAACTCAGAACGTGCCCTTAAGCCTCCCTAACCGCTACAAAAAAGAGTGTACCGAAGTGAGGAAAGGAAGACAGAAGGCACCATTTAGTATGGAGATACGAGAATGCGGAATCTATGCAGAAGTGAGGGGAATCTATGCAGAAGGGGAAGGGGAATCTATGCCAAAGAGAGATGGTCCTTAACATAACAAAAAAATATTTTTATTTCAACAAAAAGAAGGCCTACCTAACTCTCAGCACGGGCCCTCACACATTTTCCCCTGGGAGCGCTAATTCCCATAGGTACAACATTTGTATCCCCCCAAGGGGGCTCCCACATAATAGCCAAAGGCAACATGCTGAAATTTAATTCACGCGTGGGATTTTCTGAAATTATCTGAAAACGTCAAGAAGGGCACCTCGCAGGGCATATGCTTCTATCGAGCACAAACAACGAGGTAGTGGCTCTGACTGCAGAGAACCAACCTCCCACTCTCCCAGAACATGGCTATTAAAAGAAAACACGGGCTGTAAACGCGATTGCGAACGAAGAACGAGTAACACAAACTATTATCATCAAGGCATAACCAGGCGTTATAAAATAATTTCAACTTCGATTAGAAATTGAAAAATGTTGCCATGTGTCTTGCCAGGCTCGCTCTCCTCTGAGTTGCACGAAGAATGAACAGGGTGAATACTAATAACATGAGACCTAATGAGTACAGAAGTATCGATCATTATAAAAAATTTGGAAAACCCCGTTCAGAAAATCACTACGGCACGCAATAACTCGTGCTGACGAGAAGCGTGCACTCCGAAAACAACGCGCATGAGAAGGAAAAAGAGGACCAGAATTTCCGTTCCAACTCGCTTCGCCAGAAAGCTCTGAATGAAAATGATAAAAGTAAATCTAGCTGACAAGTGGCTCTATAAATAGACTCCGTCTCGCCAGACCCAAACCACAAAGCTCAGCAAACAAGAGTCGCACACAAAGCATCATACAGTAAGCACATTTCACTTCTCTTGAAAAATGATGTTAACTTGGCGGCAAGCAGCTCGGGAAGATGTGTCAAGGCACGAAACATACGCCAAGATACGGGACATTAGCACAACCACTTCGTGGGCTCGAAGCTGCGACACGCACAAAAAGATCACAATCCAAAGAGGAAACACAGAAAAGATGCCGTGAGTTACTACTAGGCACAAGACTCGAGCCTCAGTACGATAAGCGCGTCACACAGATTTCTTTATTTGAGTACGTAAATACATGCACTACGTTGAAACACATGTTTTTCTTATTGCAAAACACACATGTACAAATTTTCTTCCAGAATTTTACCACCATTAAATTCGAATATATTCATGTCTAATTTATCAAAAAGTGGTCGCAGGCATTTCAAGCCAACTGGAATGTTCTCTTTTCACTACCTAAACAAGAAAGATGCTACTTTTAGTCCACTTAGCAGCTTCGGTATACATGGACGCCTTGAGCAAATTTTAGAAACGGTGAAAACTAGAAAAAAGATACACGATAAATACGAACGGCGTCAGTGACCGGGACATTCACGCTGCACGTCGTCGACATAACTTGACCGACTTCCAAACCAAAGGGAGACGGGGCCAACACCACCATGGTCGGTCTAGTAAATTTTCACTCTCACAATGATCACTCGTGCCCATTTAAGAACTTCCACATATTTAATCGAGAACTTCATGAAGAAATTGTTATTTATTCCGGTCAGAGTAGCCCTCACTTGCCTGAACAGAGAAAAGTAATGGAAAAAGTGATTCGTGACGACTTACAATTTAATGAATTTTTACTAAATGGCATTAAAGTGAATCATTATTCTGATGAAGTTCGCGCGTTCTCCAGAATTAACAAATTCACTAGTCTTGTGAGTTCATTTGGGTTTCGAGCATAAAAGAGAAGCGTACGCATCACGCAGCTAGTTCTCGTAATCATCCGCATGAATAAAATTTCCTTGAGTTACTAATATAATAAACCTGTCAATTTCCACCACCAGAAGAATATCAGTGACAACGCCGGCCGACATCGAGGTGACGTGGGCCTAAGCTCAAGTGAGAATGGCGGATGAAGAGGATCCCGTGCACAGCAATATCCATGAACCAGAAAATTTTGTTGACGTATTTATAAAACAATCATGACAGAAAAAGAAGTAATGAAAGAAACGAAAGACAAGAATTATCGAAACAGTAGAAAAATAATTGCGAACTTTGTTTACGGAAGCAAATTAAATATCATGCAATTTCAGTACTCAAATTTCATCTAACCTTCGTTTCTTCGAAGAATGGTATTCGTGCACAATTTATTGTAGAGCATAAGTAATGAAATTTGATCGAGACAGATGTTCAGCGATTTTTCAGAACAAATTTAGAAATTCTTTATCATGAAAAAAATGCAGAGGAAAACGTTTCAGAAATGACTGCAAAACTAAATCTTACTCAGAAACTTCTCACAGTTATGTGAGAGCGATGTTATTAGCCAAGCGAAAAAATTAACCTAATTCTACTATTTTTGCGACACTATCTAGAAGTGCCGCAAAAAACAGCTGGTTCCTAAGCCATGAAACGAGTCCACGTGTTGTTTAACGGAATCAAATCAGAGTCGTGTGTTGAAATCAGGCATGCACAAACACATTCGAAAAAATCAATCATTCAAATCGTAAATTGGTGCTGCGATTTACTATAAGGCTACCACCCTAAAAAACAACATTAGTTCACTATCTTGTACGAGGTACTATGAGAAAGTTCCCTGACTATGTCTAATCATTTGTTGTTTTTGATTACGTAGGTTACTAATGGCTGCGATCTCTTATAGAGAAGTTTCCTTGTGAAACGATACAGCGAATCTCGCATTTTTCCACCACTAGGAAAGGAGGAACAATTCGTTGGTCACAAAACCGCGTTCTTTTCAAAATATCTTCTACAGCGTCAAAACAATGAATTTCCACGTGAAGTTCAATTTTTGGGAAGAGAGCAGTAGCTGGGAGCTAAATCTGGTGAACACGATCGAAGAGAGCAGGACATCGGTTAAATTGTTTTCACTAAAAATTGAGTAGTTTCATGGAAGCGTGGCCAAGTGCATTGTGAGGCAACCCTCGATATCTGTTGGAATTTCTGGACAGCTTCCATGGCGTATGCGACATTTGCACACAAAACATGGATTTTTTAACGACGGTCTTCATACAAGAGTTGTGAATTTTTTTCAACATTTTCAACCATTTTGGTCGTGGACAGTTGCACTGATGGTAATCGTCTCCCAGGGAAATTCGACCAGCCAAAAAAAAGAGCATTTTATTGAAAAATCTGTGAGCATTATGATTATTGCATTAATTTGAATTCCCAAGTCATAAGAAAGGTGATCTCAAGAAAGCGTCTTCAATAGCATTTCGTGAAGCATTGCAAAAGTTTCAGCTGACGATATACCAAGTTTAAAGCAAAATTTGATGCAATGTCGTCGCTTGAATTTACCGGGCATTTTCAAATTAGCAAATGAACGTTACCACACACAAACACACAACTCGTAGACCGAACACAACCTCACAACGCAAGTAAGCTCAGCACTCAGACTCCTTAGATACTTTCGCAAGCGGACGCTAGCATACCAGCTTGTGCAGTCACGTCCAGCAACCGTGAAGCGTACAGTACGATCATTTTCTGATAGCAACTTGTGTTAGTTGACGGTGGAATATTGTCTTCAGAAGCCATTCTATAGAAATAACCTCAAATCAAATTTTAGCTCATGATTCCCTTATAAAGCAAGACCTTCACCTCGGCACTATTTGAACGTGAGTCTGACCTTGCAGTATACTTTTGCCAGCTCCACACATCATCAGGAGCTTGATGTGCTCTACCACTAACGGCCTCCTGTAATACCACGCAGTACGTGTATAGCTAACACACTTCCGTCTCCACTGATAATTTGAAATTTTGTTCCTGAAGAATAAATCCTAGAGTACAATTTTTATCTAAAATACGAAAACTGCACGTGAAAAACTTGCATCATACCTATATTCCTTTTGAACAACTATTTTCCTGTAATTCGAAACTTCAGCGAAACCCGCTCAAAACTTATTTCCCTGAACTAATTTTCCCGTATGTTCCAATGGACGTGGATTTTGTAACGTTACTAAAAAAAGGAATTTACGCCTCCTCAAATGTGAGATCTAGATTATTATTCTTTTTACATCAAGTATAAAGTGCACTGTGAGCAGGAGAATTTGTTAAGAAATTACCCCGTTTAGTTGATGAGTGAATACACTAATCTATCCTAAATACAAAGTACGAACACGAGCTCCATCAATAATAACTTATCACAAGCTGGGCATTTGAGACCGACGATCGCTAACGTCAATGACAAGATTAGATTAGATTATTAGTTAGTTTAAGCCTCCCTATCCGCAACAAAGGCGATGCAAAGAGAGGAAGGAAGAAGGCACCATTTAGTATGGAGTTAAGGGAACGCGGAATCCATGCAGAAAGGGCATAGAAACAGTTAGATAAGAAAGAAGTTCATGAAACAAGATCAAAGTTGAAGAAGAAAGTAGTAGGTGTTGAGAAAACAGGACAGCAGTGAACCGAAAAAAAGTTGGTCCGTAGCAAAACAAAAACCTATGTTATTTTAACAAAAAGAAAGCCTACCTAACCTTAAGCTCGGGCCCTCACATTGCCCCCCTGGGAGCGCTAATTCCCATAGATACAATAATTGTATCCCCCTGAGGGGGTCAATGACAAGAACTAAAATTAACTGAGACTCGAACCTTGTAGCTTCACAGTAAATATCTTCGTATTCTTTCACAAAGAATTCGTGCATTTAGCTGCAAATTTCTGATTAGCTGACATCGTCAACACAAACCACACGCAATTGCTGCATAGAGTTGGTCGACAAAGCTTTTCCGAGAGGCCCGTATTTCGAACACTTCGGCCGAGGTGGCCCTGCTATTCTTTGCGAGATTCGGACGTAATTTTTGGACGGTCAGGAGTGAGATGGTCGAGCGGCGATATGATCACAATGGACGCGCAGCGGACAGTAACGTTGTCCGCCATATCGGATCATTTAGCTCGTATTGGCCTGCACGGCGACAACACCGCATGCAAATAGGGAGCTCTTTGGACCATCAGATCGCCAGGCTTTCCTTTCCAGTTCATGCCGACGAATGGCAACAAGTCATTATTCACAACAGACAACACTGGCCATCACGTTGCCACAGCGATGGGCTTATGATTTGTCGAATAAAATTTAACGATGGTATATTACATGAAACACATAATCTTAAAATTAAAAAATAGCTGAAGTTTGACATGAAAAATAAAGCCAAACGAAAACAAAAGTTTTTGCACTAAAAACGGAAGCGAAAGAAAGGTTTCTAATTTAAAGTAATCTAAAAACTAGACTGTTCAACAAAATTCAGATTTATGTAGCCGTCAATTCTACCCTCTATTATTGAGTACATTTCCAGCGCAACTCAAGAAAAACCAACGCCTCAACTCTCTTACATCTGGAAGAACTGAATACCAATAGCAAACATTACCCACAGAGCGAGAAAAGCGGCTATTTTTATTAGGCACTCGAGCTTCCGGTGATATTTTGGTCCTGGAGTGTCACTCAATTAATCAACGTGGCCAGCTGCAAGGTCCAAATTAAGGAGCGGCTACACGGCCCAAGGACTGTAGCAGGCACACCGAGACGCACCAAACGGCGAGATCGCAGTAGGTTATGTATGAAAACGAAAACACGAAAGATTCAATGACAGACCAAGCTGGCGAAATTATGGAATAGTTAGTTACGGAAAAGTTTTGAAATCGACAAAAGCCAGAGTGAAACGATCAGGGTCACCCTTGATCATCGTGTCCCCCTAATAGAAAGTGGAACAGTGACTGATGAGATTAGAGGTTATTCTAAGCCTACATAACCCGAACTAAGCAAAGAGGAAAGCACTATTTAGTATGGAATTGAGAAAATGAATAATATATTCATAAGGTGGGTCCCCAAACCCTGAGTTTAAAAAATAGCATAAGTGAAAGCAGATCCTGAAACAAGCTCTAAGTTGATGAAGAAAGTAATAGGAGTTCATGACAATACAGCAGTAAACCGAAAGAAGATATTCCTGAACAAAATAAAACACTTTTTTTATTTCAATAGACAGAAGGTAACCTAACCATCGGCTCGAGACCTTACATCTTTCCCCTCAGAGCGCTAATTCCCACGGATACAGAGGTTGAAAAAAGTACGGAAACACCTCGTAAAGTGCATGCTTGAACATAAATGTTAATTCTTGCCAAGCCCACGGGTAGCACTGTAGCATTAGCCTATGAACGCCACTAAATTGCACAATGCCCTCAACATGTTGCCACAGTCGTTATCAGAAGAGCGGTCAATGTAATTATACGTGCATTAACTCAGCTAAGCGAATTTGAGCGGAGACAAATTGTTGGTGCTCGAATGGCGGGAGCGTTCGTTACCAAGATAGCCGAAGTGTTTGATGTTTCAAGAGGCACCGTACGGATGATTCATACCGCATACAGGAAGAGTGGCAAAATCTCATCCGCTGAGTGAGCGTTGGACAATCGTCAGACGGTTATTGGAGAGGGATTAAAAATAGGACAACAGCTATAAAAGACTTAAATTGAATGTCGGGCTCACAAGGCCCGTTAGCACCAAACGATATGAAAGGTGCTCCAGTACAAGAGATTTTAACGGCGAGCTTCAAATACAAAAACACTCATCCGTTACACAAATGCCTGTAAGAGGAAAACGTGGTGCCGAAGTCATAAAACTTGGACTGGGGAGCATTTGAAAACAGTCATTTGGTCAGATGAGCTTGGCTAACTTCTTACAAAGTTACCGTTTGGCGAAGGCCGTCCCCACGCCTGCAACACTGACTGCTTCCTGCCAGGAGTAAAACGTTCCAGGGGTTTGTTCATGATTTGTGCAGCCAAATCGGGGTATTCCATGGGACTAAAGATTATTCTGAAAGGTATTATTACATGATAGGCTTATGTGACCATTTTCGCCGATGATGCCCTTCCTATGGTAGAAATTTTGTTCCATGGCAATGGCGAAGCTGTGTTCCACGAAGTGACAACGCCCCTGCTCACACACGTCCAGGACATCGTCCAGGACCGGTGCTGTGAGCACGAGGGTAACTTGTCTCGTCTACCCTGGCCTCCTCACTCACCATACCTCAATTTCATTCAGCTTTTGATGGTCTGCTTTAGAGAGAATAGTGCGTGATCGCTACCTACTTCTATCATTGTTACTTAAACTTGAGCCTATTTAGCAGGAAAATGTTCAGATTCCCTCTAAAACTATACAGTAACTGTTTTTATCCATTCCAAGAAAACTGCAACTGTTTTGAACGACAAAGGTTTTCCAACATCGTATAAAGCATCGTGACATGTTGCTTTAGGTGTTTCCAAGCTTTCGTCCAACATCTGTACAATAATTGTGGCTCCCTGAGATGACGATGGGAAAGAAATAGAATGTTCGCGACACTGCGTGCACTGCTGAAAATGTTCCACATGACTACAATTAATTGCACGATGCTACACCCACTATACTGAGTGTGACAACATCTCAGTCGTTCATTTCGATCATTTCAGTGCTGAAGCCAAGTCACTTCGAGGTTTAATTACTCATTTTTTTCACCCCTGATTGACTTTGCATTAAATTACATGTTAGTTTAAACTTCCCTAACCGCAACAAACAAGTTCCAAAGAGAGAAAGGAGCAAGGCACCATTTAGCATGGAGATAAAGGAACGTGGAATATTTGTACAAGGCGCATAGAAACAATAAATTGAGAAAAAAGTTCATAAAACAAGATAAAAATTGAAGAAGAAAATAGCAGGTGCTGAAAAACAGGACAGCAGTGAACTAAAAAATTATGTTCCTTAACATAACAAAAAACATTTTATTTCAACAAAAAGAAGGCCTGCCTCACTCTTTGCTCGGGACCACATTTTAGCCCTAAGAGCGCTAATTCTTATAGATACAATAGTTGTATCCTGCTGAGGGGATTGATTTCACATTTATAAACACGCGAGTATTTCAACAAACGAAGTGAAAAATATTGATTAGATCATGAAACCATCATTGTAGTTCACGTATTCAAGCAATTCTCTCAGTCGTCAATCAAGGACTTCATTTCAGAAAAATAAACAAATTTGCCATTGCTTGCGACGGTAGGCAGCTCAACACTACAGGATCTAACAAACAATCAGTAGACTACCATCAGTGGCGCGGCCAGCCGAAAATTTCGGGCGGGGCCAGGATCTCCTACAAATGATTTCGGTAGGGGCAGACATTAATTATCAGCAATCTAATTGTTATTTTACTTGAAACGGCAACTGAAATGGGTTCCAACTCAACATTCCGGGGGGGCCATGGCCCCCGTGGACAATGGCTGCGCTACTGACTACCAGCATCGTACGCTCGGTGAGAGGAGAGAGAGCAGCAGTAGGTTCACCAGCCAGTCAATCTGTTATTTGGCGCCTCGCGGACACGTTGCGAGTATCGACACACGAGAAGCAGAGCAGCCCTCAAAGCAACGGCCGCCACATCATTCTTCAGACGATTGGCCTTCCGACATCCCGACGCAGACGGCCACCGTGTCCAGGCCTCCACGTCGTGACTGCTCAAAATAAACATGCGTCCCTAGCAAGCGAGCCGTCACGCAAGCCAAGTTAAAGACTTCCCTCTACTCTGCGAACTTTATGATTCTATGTGTAAACATGCCCACTTTCTTTGAGCGGGCCCGACAGCGTTCAATCGACGGAGTTCGTCGATAGTCAATGTGAATTTTTATTTTATTTGAACTTTTCATTTGAGTCCAAATTCGAAAACTGTTCAAGACTCAGTCAACTGAAAACAAGCCTTCAAATTGCGACAGTTAACTTAACGAAGTATTTTCTTTTTCCAAAGGTAAATTTGCGCTAGGTAGGCCCAAAGAGCGGCCTCTGTTTAGCGCACAGAACAAAATGCGAGTTCAAGTATAGAACGTGCAACTAGCCCCCAAATTGTTACGCTGGTCGCAAGACACCCCGCACTAACTCGGACAAGCATGTCCTCACCAGCCAAGCGGATAGTTATCACGCTAAAGGGAATAATTAAGTCGCATTCGCGCCGGGCATTTGGAATTAACACGATAAGTCCGTGCAAATTTTAAATGAAGTTATTGCGATGATAAGAGGACAGCTCATAAAACAAATACGTGCACGAATTATCGTCAGAACATTTTAAATTTTACGAAAAGAACTGAGGTTATAACACTAGAATGCAGGTTTTCAAATTACGACGTATAGCTGCAGCAGAGTAACTTTTTTTGCCTACCTCGTGATTCCTTTGTTCATGAGTAATGCAACAATTGAGGTTGAACAAGAGAGAGTGTACCCAAAAACAACTTCAGTAACTTTAACTGAAAAGTGAGTTGAAGTCCTAAGTCGAGTAGGGCTGACAATAACATTTTCTTTCGCTGTTTGCATGTTTGCTTGACGTAAGAGATGGTTGTTTTCAAAAAACTTGTGAATGGGCCATAAACTTGATAGAGAGCAATTTGCTATTTTCCGCGCCATCTCTGATCAAAACAAGGGAATCACAAACGCAGGGCAGTCATGTGCACCTCACACACAACTTAAAAAAGATAAAATTGATGAACATGAGCGTCACGAGGGGAGTCGGCCCTCTGCGATCTAAAGAAGGAAGTTTAGCATTGCGAGTACCTGCAAGCTTGAACAATGTCGACCATCAATGGGTACGAAAGAAAAACGAAGATCAGTATTCCATTTCCTCGAGAACTTGTGGCAGCGAGGATTTTCGAGAGGGAGTTTTTAACCTATCAGCACTTTCTTTCTAGCACTGTAGGACATGACTGTCACCTCTTCGGACAGTTGTTAATTTGGTTTTAGTGAAGTAGCGTTTTTACAGCTAGCCAAGCACATTTTACAGGCAGCCAAGGACATTTTACAGGCAGCGAAGCACATTTTGTTGCACTATCAACCAAAAACGATTTAAAAAGTACATTTGCCTGTAGTCAGCCAGATAAATTAACTACTACACCAGGGAGAAAAAACTCGTACCAAAACAGAAATGAGACCAGTTTAGATTACATTTCAGAGCCGAATTGACGGCTAGTTTGTTCCTTCATGAACAGTCCACTTCCTCCAGCACAAACTAAAGCAATTCTAATGAAGATAAATATTTCAGCAGTACTAAACAATTTACAGTGGTGCATTAGCCGTACATAAATATTCACGGGTTATTGAAATAGTTTATTTTACAATCGCACAACTTGTTACGGCTACAGACATGACAAAAGAGCTGGTGCAGATGACATCCGCAGGAGGATCGTCTCGATATTTATCAGAATCCATCAGGAGAATCATCAGACCAACAACGCTCATTCAGCAGAACAGAAATTGATGGCGCATAGTGTTTTACAATAACGATAATATCTCTCGTTAATTATCAATTCTTGAGGTTTTGCAAACGAAGATTTCTTTATTTTTCAGAAGATCTAAAGCTTTCTTTAGGTAGGCCATCAAACCTAAGGTTATTATTATTATTATAAACGAAGTTTTACCACCGAAGACGCTACAGAGGTGTTTCATCAGTGCATTCGAAGTTCCCAGTTCATCATCACACAGGGTGGATATCATTTCCGATATCGTCGTCTGACAGCGGAGTTGCAATTGGAGGCAACGTTCCATTTGAGGCTGGCATATAACGCCATTTAATTCGCTGCGACCATAAGAGAAGAGCAGTCAACCTGCCAGTTCACGCCACGTTGCACGTCTCGGACATGGCGTGCCGGCTCGTAAATCCTTCCCACTAATATCACACTTCATTCACCATCAAATCTAAGGCACTCAAATACAAATAGACCAAATTATCAGGTATTTATTTTGTTATGACACAAGCACATCGCTGAAAAGGCCACTCTGAAAAATTGACAAATAAATATGCTTGCACTAACGAAGCTGCTGAAATAAAAATATAAGCGATTTAAGAAAGAAGAAGCAATAAAAATTTAACCCTGTACAACATGGAGTATACCAGAATTAAACACCAGAGGCATAGTAGAATTAGGAACATCTTGCCATAGGGGTGGCGAGCGGGAGCTTATGCACTTTCAACCTATAATATTGCTCCCTGCATCGAACATGCCTACGTAAGGAAGTGCCTCGCAACTGTGCTTAAGAAGTATGTTCCTACCATGATTTTTCCAGACACAGCTTTCGCAACAACGATAATGTGGTGAGTCCGAAGAAGTGTCCGATCAGTCCTCCACGTGCCTCTCTACGCGTCAGTGCCTGGTAGCGGAGTTTAACAACCCTCTTGTGTTCAACTCCCCGCTGCAATATTTGTTCCAAACCTATCTGCTCTGTTTTGTTCATCCGTTTATCCCCGTCTCGATTTTCATCTCAAAAGTAATCAGTAATTAGCAGCAGAAATCGCAGTAATTTTAGATTTTAAAATTTCTGTACTATCTCAGAGTTACCCTCCAATGAATACTGGTATCATCAGCGTTTCAAACAGAATCGAGATTCCTGATTCGTATTCATTCACAGATTCAAATTTCAAACGTAAACAGGAGTGAATATCTCGTATTAATTTTGAGCTTGATTATAACACCTGAAAGCAAGTATGGTACAATATGGAGTATACTTCTCTCAAGGTGGTGGACGAAAACTCATTCCATTTTTGCCCTATTATTTGGTCCCTAACATAGAACACGCCTGAGTCCGAAAGAGTACCACCAACCAATATCGGAAACATGAGATAAATCACACAAATTTCAGCGCGCCGTGAGGAAATTTTTCAAGAATCTTAACTCGTTGACCCAGCAACTGTGTGGTGTCAAGAAGACAGCAAAACTAACCAAAACAAAGGCTCTCCAACAAGGGTTGAGGGGGCACTGTGCCGCTCCGATCACGCCCCTTCTCTAATGGAATGGCAAACCGCAAACTGACTTTTATCTGTTATACGAGCTGCATTGAGGACGCACACCATGCGATTTGGGGAGCATTTTGTCAGTCTTGGCAAGGGAGGTTTGAGTTATCAGCGCAGGGCCTGGGTCTTGAGGGGCAGCAGCTCAGACGTTTCCCTAACATGCACGCAGCAAGTTTCTGAGCCTGACTTCGCCTTTGGACTCTCAATTATTGGCTTAGGCCTCTTATCAGAATGGTTTGTTCCAGCGGCAGCGCAAATCCCGCTATGGAGAAACCTTAAACGAGCAGCGTTCTCGACATTTATATTGGAATCCTTGCTACGAGTCACTTTCGCTTTGAGGGAAACTGCTAAGATTACCTGAGTACCCCAGCGATGTCGCGACATTTTAATGAAATTTAATTGTTAAAAAAAATATGCGTTAACCGTTCACAAATCAGAACGAATGGAATTGAAAGCAGTGCTGATGATATAAGAACAAACGCACATTTATAATATTCTCAGAAATCGCTCACCATGCAAAGTTGTTATGGACGAAATAGAAGCTTGATACTTAGATTGTGAAAACACGAGAGCGCTAAGAAGAGGCATGTTTCGAACTCCCTTTGCCCATTAACACATAATTCATAATTTTGCTAAGGGACACATTATCAATTGCTGTCGTCACACCGACCTCCGATGAGTAACAGCCATAACGGATGTGAAACATTCAAGCAAACCATGACTGCCGGTGCAGTCTGACTAACGGCGCTCAAGGGAGAAGGTATTGGACGGCGATGCGAGCCGAGGCCGCACGCCTCGCCATCACCTCCTGGAGAAGCACCTTTAAGACACACCGACCTCTGCCTTCAGCAACTCTACCTTCTGTCTGCTGCAGCCCTTGCTGCCGCCGATACTGCATTAATCCCTGCTGATGGTCCTGTCAGCAAAGGCTTCATGCCCTTCATGTTTCTACGCCCGCTTCTGATGGTCCGCCCAACTGTCCGTTCCGTTAATGATGTTCGACTGTCGGTCATTATTCCCCGTATCATACTTTTCGTCGCTTATCGTGTGCACGGGTTTATAGATACTGACGATGTTCCAGTCCCCGCTGTCAATGAAAATGTTCACATCTGTTGAAATGTTCTACTGGTGGGCTGGCAAGTCGAACTGTCCGTAGTTGATCAAGTTAATTGTTCACAGTTTTCCTAGATGCCTTCAAGTCTGTTATTGTGATGCAGTTCCCCTGTAATGGACAACTACTAATGTTATGCCGAGAAATATCACAGTCAACCTTTCGCGAGCTAATCCTCCACAAATGACGCTCTCACTTCATTTAAATAAACTCAGCTTTCACGGTGACACTGAGAACCAAATATTTCCAATTCCAAACAAAGTCATTTGGGTTTCCAACGATGAATTCAACATCCAAAGAGTAACTTTGCCGGCTCGCTGATCTGTAAGGAGACGAGTAAGGTATTCAAGGAAACAAATCGTGATGCAGAATTGGGGGCATAAGCATTTTCAAAATTTATATGCGAACGAACACAAAACATATTCAAACTAATTCGTCAGATGAGTTTGCTGTAGATTTGATAAGATAGAGTTAAACTTCGCTGATTTCGTACGAAAAGTAAAAAAATTCACATGCGTTCTTGAAGCAAAACCCAAGTGTGTGACGGCTATACACCCACGTTCTCAGGAGCAGCGAGGGAAAAGTAAACCACTTCTTCAAAAATAAATCATGTCAGTAGTGGGTAGTGGCACAATTTTGGAAGATGTATTGGATCCAAACGTTGATCTAGAAGTACCCAGCCTGGCTCGCAGTTGAGCGGCAACTTACTGCGCTTTGATCCTATTATTTTGCTCCTAATATTGAATCCAGTCGGGCTGGGGGCCTTTATGTAAATTGTACGAGGCAAGTTTGAACCATGAGAGACGAGGGCGTGAAGGCGGAGGCGAGCGACAGGCCGTGCGCAGCAGCGACACACTCTGCCCTACTGCACGCACGGCAGCCCTGCGTCGCCATGCTGTGGCTCCATCTCTTCCCTATTATCATAACTAGTCCACCTCCCTTTATTTGAAATAAGAAAGAAGGCGAAATGAAAGAAATGCCATAAGAAATAAACAATTCAATCTCTCTAGAGTTGGTGAGGCCGAGTGCACACGGCCCGTCAAAAATGTATAATAATGTTCTACAAATCATATGACACACGTTCCTACCTAACCTAATAATCCCCGTTGTGTGTTTATATATTTATCGATACATTCGTTTGGAGTCTGCTTTTTAGGAAACGTAGCGTGCCTGAGTTTGCGGTTTCATGGATACCGAATTCCTCAGTGTATTGAAAGATGGCCTCACATGCATTGATATGTTTGACATTTTATCAGGATAGGTTAGCATAGGATAGATTAATATAGGCCAGGTTAGGAAAGGTTAGGATATGTTAGATTAGGATAGGTTGGGTTAGCAGAGGTTAGATAATGTTGAGAGGATTTTTTCACGGGTCCACGTAGCTTAACGATGACATTATCCGTGGAATTTCCACGGGTCCTGCTCGTACCTAATGTTACCCTTGCTTTATTTGTTTGGAGTCCGATTCTTCCATTTCTCTGTCAAGCTCATAAGAATAGTGATAATGACCGTCTCTGTGATATAATTTCACCAGTGCGCAAGTGCAAGAATATTTTTATCACGGGTACTGTTGGGATGGATATATTTGTTTGTCATCCACATCTGAAAAACTTGTTCGTTAAAGGTATTGAATCCCGTCATTTTTGGCAGGCCGTGCACACTATTTTCCTAATAATTCACGTGATTTTCATTCCTACTCGAATCTGATGGATTAATACACTTGAAATTGTAGAGTTGATGAAGCTTGTATCACAGATACGTTCATCACACACTTTCGGCTGGCTTCGGACAGACAGACAGACGCAGTTTTTATTATAGTATAGATTCAATATAATCCTCACCTATACACAAGTGAGCTAAACACTGTAATTTCATTTTCCATTTGAACCATTTCGGAGTCTACCTCCATCAACAGTTCATAATTAAGACATCAGTAAGCGAAATGAAAAGGGACACACGGACTTACAAGCAGGTAATTTTTTACCACTCTTATACCTACCAGTTTAATCACGTACCAGCATTATGCTGTTAGAACGCTTCACAAGGAGATCGTAAACGAGGCATGATGGAAACGCAGAGTTAACATGGGGGCGACTTTCGTACAGAAAGTCGCTGGACGCCGGCTTTCTCTCGCCAAAAAAATAAAAAAGTAAGACCTACTCAAAACGACAAAACGTAACAGCCTGCAGTATAAAACTTTAAATTGCACAGTGAAAAACTTAAAATTACTA
The DNA here is from genome assembly GCA_014220935.1 of Platorchestia sp. MABIK. NCBI lineage: Eukaryota > Metazoa > Arthropoda > Malacostraca > Amphipoda > Talitridae > Platorchestia > Platorchestia sp. MABIK. The sequence goes on from JACJUY010003568.1 coordinate 50,418, forward strand.
AGAAGCGCCAATTCCAGAAAACACTTCACTAATGAGCACAAATTCTCAGTACACCTACAACTGTCACACCTAACTTCCCCATGGTCGCTCAAGACACTTGAGGCGCGTCAAACAACGCAGGTCAACGTCCCGTGATGGGTTAAATCGGACGCGTGTCACACGAAGACCAGCAATGGATACAACGAGCGTTGAACACAAGTTGTTCGCCCAAATGAAACTGCTATAAATTAAATTAATAATCAGTTGGTTTAAGCCTCCTAACCAAAATATATAAGTGTTCCCAGGAGAGCAAGGAAAAAATGTCATTTAGTAAGGAATTAAGGGAAAAGGGAATCTATACTAGGAGTGTTTCCACACCCTGCGGATAGAAACATTTTTATTGGGAGAAGTTTGTGGAACAAGATAAAAGTTGAAAAAGAAAGTCATAGGTACTGGAAAAAGAACAGCAGTAAACCAAAAAAAGATGGCCCGCAACAAAACAAAAAATCATTCTACTTCAACAAAAGAAATGCCTACACAACCTTCAGTTAAGGACCTCTCATCTTCCCTCTGAGAGCACCGATTTTTATGGCTACATCAGTTGTCTCTTCTGAGGAGATGAAACGAGCACAATCACAAGTGTACCATTACCCATCTTATTCTTTAAGAAATGTGAGATGACCAAACACAAAGGCAGAGTACATTAGCAGAAACATAGACAAGTTGAGACGCGGGAGTCCACACGACACCCAAGAAATTGAAGAATTCATCATTATCTTGCTTAGTTTCACGCCTCATTGAGCAGCTACTGAACAGAAATGTGCCATCTTCACCAGTAACAATGTGAGTCGTCTCAGACCGCAACGCTCTTCACTGGGATATCGTGCGCTGTGCGGAGTGAAGAGGAAAATACGAGAACAATGAAGCGCAAATCCACCACGGCCTCGACCTTCAACAGTCAGTAAGCTTGTGCGCGCCCACATCAATTTATTTTAGTTTTGTAGAAATTAAATGAATTGAAAGGACGGCATGAATGAAAAATTGAGACGTTCCTTTCAGAGACACATACGCCACGAAGTATAGAGTTTGTGAAGAAAAAAAGTATTACCGTTCTTTTCTCACATAAATAATGGAAACGGCTGAGGGCTGACAGATCTTTTTGTTAACAGCAGTGCACCAACATTGCTCCACATTACGTGCAGAACGATGATGATAACTGACGTCTGAAATACGAACATTTCGTAACGATTATACCAAATCATCTTAAGCACTTACGGTTAAACAGTCTCACCTAACAGATTTTCCTGAATAAATTTACACATTCATTTTAGGCCGAAATTTATTATGCTTTTCGAAGCAGATGCAATAAATCACTTGATTTATAAAATTCGACTATAGGAATACCGAATATCAATCAAGTTCAAGTAAATTAACTTCCCACAAAGACTCTTTTCGACATCGAGATAAAAACAATTTTCTCTACAAAGCTACGAATTTTTAAGTTTGTTAGATACACAAATTAATGTATTCTACTCTTATTTCGATGACCTATAGAGTACTTCACTGTTCAACAGCGAGTAATTACTTACTTCGACACAGTTACGCATGCAATATAGTATAAATTCATCACTTAAATTACACGTCATGGCTGGCATGTATCATCAAGATTCAGTAATAAAGTTATAATTTTGTGAAATGGCCAGAACAATCAAGCTTCACCGTCCCAGTACAAATCAATGGAACTCGCCTCATGTCACGACACCATTCAAAACTGTGCGAAAGTAGAATATACAGCAGAGAGAACACGAAGCTCTTGCCGAGGCACTGTACAGACCAAGTTCGATAAGTAAAGGTCGAGAAAATTCTACAGGGGCATCCAGATTCTCGAACACGCCGCCAAGACGAGCTAACTGTCTCTCAGCTGATATTGACGCTATTTTAAATGGATCGAACGCAATGGTTAATGCAAACGCAGGAGACATGTGATCAACAGATAAGCGAAATAACACAAGCAACGAGTGTAAGGAACACTAGATAGCATATTGCATGGGAATGAAGTCTTTATTGGGTGCAGGGTGTATTAATTTGAACATTCGAAAACTAAATCAATTTCAACATCTTCAAAAGCATATTCAAGAAATAAATCGAAAGTGTGTTTGGAGGATTTTGTAGCAAATCCCATTCCATTTCTCGGGCGCAGATCAAAATAAAGTGATCACCAGCCGATCGAGCAAACCATGACCCGCTCGTCTATGCCAGACCCTTAAACCACCTGACAAGGGCTTTCAACGGGGGTGAGATCCACTGGCCATCAACGCAGCTATCGACAATTGAGGCTCGAGGCTCTAGTAAATGAAATAGAGAGCAAAATAGCAAGAGGAGAAGTTTGACGCGCAGCTGCTTCCTTCGACAGAGTTTAGATTTGCGCCCACAATGATTTACAGAATTAGCTCTAAACCTTCCAGGATAAATACGTTGTTTTCCATCACTACACACACGTATGCCACTTGTGCTACACCGCGCAGGTCTGTTACCCACAAGCAAAGAAAATTAGCAAAAAAAAAGGAAAACTTCGAATTATTCATGCAACTCAATCTGTATGAAACCAGTGCAGTTCATCACAATCCGTAGGTGGTATTATAAGAACATGTTATCAGTTACACGAGCCATTCAAATTTCAACTCTATATCCAAAAAACGTAGCAAATAATTGCAAAAATAGCCCAAGAGATTTATATACATAATTTTCATTCAGAATTTTCCGATTTCGTGCTAGATTTAGTTCCACCGACAGGTACAGGTACATGCTCATAGGTTTCGGATGGTACAAGTACTCAAGCCCATAAGCGTTTCGAAGCGCCGATAGAAAGCCAGCAACCCCAAGAAAAAGAGATAGCAATGACGAGTTAGGGAGCGAAGCCCCAGAAAATTGGCCTCATAAACTCGATTAAGACTTGTCTCGACGATGACACGAGAGCGGCGCACAGCGATACAGGACCATGGAAGGCAGCCTCACGGGCAGATAACCACAGGCGCGCCCGCCGCACATTGCACGCACGGGATCTCCTCAACGTGGTAGACTACCACGCCCCTCAACCAGAAGCAGGATTTGCAAATAATTGGCGTCATCGTAGCTGTCCCCTTGGAAGCGTGAGTTTTCTCAAGTCGTCTTGGATACGCCTCGGGCGATAAAAAGTAGCATAGACAAGTCTAATAAGAATAAGTTACGCTGCTGGCTGTGCTTCTACAACGAAGAAAATTCTTTTAAAATCTGGTTTCTGTTCTACAAGAAGCGACTTGACAGCTGGCAAAAGCTAAGTTGAACACTGAAAACCTGAAAAGATAGCGCAAGGTTTGAACAAAAGATTCCGAGAGGTTGCAATGACGGCACGGAGGAGCAGCGTGGACCACAGGATGTGTCAGAGCGATGCCGACGCGCCGCCCCTCTCTCGACGCGCAAGCGTCCTGCCCACGTCCAGCCGTCAGCACAACACGGCAGAAATGCCTCGTCAATCCTTACCCATCACTTCGAGGATCAACAACATAAATTTCACAAACATAGCAAGAACACAGTTCATGTGACGCTCAATTCACTCTTAAAACAAGAGATCTGGCTTCTCATCAGTTACAAAATTTTTTTTCTAATTTTAGAGACAGATTCATAATTGTCAGACCACTTTCATCAAAATATACACTCGTAGCTTAAAACATAAGTCTCGTGAACTTACTGTTCCATTGCTTAGCATTATCGAGAGGATTATTATACCGCATGGACCAAAAAAAGTAAACCCAACTTAAAATGTTCATAACTTCAAAGTGAATGACAATAATTTAATTTTGTTTTTCTTTGTATTAGGTGGAGAAAAATGTTTTCCCTAATAATGTTTAGTGACACTAAAATTGGTTGCGTCAGTAATGAGATAAATAATAGTTGAAAAAATGTGAAACGCACACGACATTTTAATGAGGTCATTAAAGAAACAAAAGTTAAAAGGTCATTGTAATATTATTCTAAAAAAAACGAGTTATAACGATAGCTTCTTCCAGGAAATCTCTGTTCGAATTTATTTCGAACTTCCTGCAAATTCTCTGTTCCCGTGCAGACGTTGTTGATGGAAATGCGTTACTCCTTTGTTAGTTGCGTAACGATGGGTTTAGTCACTTGAAAATTTACATTTAAAGGCAAATTTTCATACGACTTAGACCTCATTTATACTCAGACCTAAAGCTTTGTAGTCAGGATACATATCTTTGTGTGTAATATAACAAATGAAACTGAAATATTTTAATCCAAAGTCATCATTGGTTATCTTTCGTATTATTTATGACCTCATTAAAATCTCCAGTGTAACTCACATTTTCACAACTATTATCTTTCTCATTACTGATACAACCAATTTTAGTGTGACTAACATTTTTAAGGAAAACATTTTTCTCCACCTTATAAAAAAATAACAGAATTAAATTACCTTCATTCACTGTAAAGTTATTACCATTTAAAGTTGGGTTAACTTTTTTATTGTCCATACAGTTTGAGTAGAATGATGAATCCATGTGGTCGAATATTTAGCAGTCCGAATGTTGAGAGCGTACAAACAGCTCGCCTATGATGGGTGATGAATAAAAGAAAACAGAAATATAACGATAGGTTTAGCTCCAAGTCGGTGATAATTTCTATCAATTTGTTTAATTTGGAAAAGCTAAAAGAATGAAGAGAAAGCGTCTAGGAAATAAGATCTCCGCTTGAAGCAATTAATGTATCGAGAGCGCAATCGTAACACCTTTTGTTGAGGGGAAAATAACTATTGTTATCTGAGCAGAAGGCGCGGAGAGCAAGACGCAAACTGTCATAAATCAGACGCCAAATTAGGGCCGGCGGTCAGGCCTCCGCTAGCAGGCGCGGTAACGAGGCAATGTACGCACGCACGTGCCAGAAATGGGACCAGCGTGCTCGCAGCAGTCACACAAATGCACATCATGTGAATAACAAAGCCACCTGCATGCAACCTCCTCGTATTGAACTAGAGTGTCGCTCGTTAACGCGTCAAAGCCATCAATTACAGAACAGCACGCCCGGGCGCTTCCCCAATGGATTACCACACACGTCAATTAGGAAGACTATCATTCAAAGCTAGAAATCCACAAATCCTCACGTCAACATTAGAAAATCATCCTCCCGTATTAATGGACCTGAACTAGTGGCCTACTGATACCTACAGATATTGTGGAGCTCAATCCGAATTTTCCTGGAATCCATGCAAAAATTTCGTGTGTCGAGCGCAGCGAAAGAAGAAAACACTTTGCAACTGCTTACGCTTTTCTGTTGAATTTTAAGAACATACTACCTCGCCGAATGACATATTTCGTGACACTGAGCTAATGAAGCTTTCAGTATCCCTCCTATCAATAAGTTGCGCTGGCAGGCACAAAGCCAGCTCTGTGAAACTAGAATTAAATCGACCAATTTAAACATGAACCGGATTCTATCAGCACTAGAGCTACCATTAATTCAAAGTTCCGATTGATACATACACTAGAAGAAATTAGACAGCATTTCAAAAATTTTTGTAGCCATGCATAGAAGCTCGTTATAACCAGTTTTGATGACTTGGATTAATTCAAGAATTTTGATTTAAAAATAATGAAATACAGGGAACAATGCCCTCTGAAAGTTTTGATCTTATTAAGGAGCATTAGATTCAGCGGAAAATACCTTGAAGAAGCACAAACGAAGACACTTCCGTCAGTAGAGCCTGAAATCTACCAACAACCACGGTCCACTCGGAGCGCAGATGTGGTGCTGGACGCATTGCGCCTCCCGTCATGGGATAATGCACGGTAGTATTACAACCCGACAGCGTTCTTCCTCTCGTGCGAGACACTTCTTACATTATCTCAATGAATGGAAAAAGCAACATTATCGAAAACGAGCAGTAAAAAGCAGACGACTGCGGTCGAAATTATTTATTTGACACCTGTATCACTCATTCAACAGTATTTACCTGTTCGACAATTGAGAAAAGATTTATAGACGGCTGGACCAGGCAGTGGGCTGTACATATACGTAGCACCGTAAAAAAAACAAGATATAGAGATTTCAACTGCACTCTTTCAACTGCACTCTTCAGTTCACTCATGGGACAGCAATTCTACAACACGTCTAGAGACATAAGACATGGTACTGATTGAGAACTCAACTTTGAGTAGAGACAAAAGTTTAGGCTTCTCTGGCAAGGGATCGTTCACGCGATCTCTGCAAAAGCAGAAGAATGCTCGCACACAGCCCTGCGTCAGAAAAGGAAATCCCGGAACAGCCCTTGAAATATAACGAAGAACCAGAGTTCTCAGCACAGAATCATGCAGATATCGATGGCTAGATGAAATACACGGACGTGAGACCTTATGATGAATTTTTCGATCACTTAATTTTTGTTGCAAATAAAATTGCTGAAGGGCGTTGCATAGTAGCACGTCCCTCGCAGCCCCGGCTCTACGACTGATACCGACAGTCCAGGTGCGGCATGTGTGTCGCATATTCGACACTTCGCATCTGCCGGTACACAAATCAGAGACAAACTCCCAACAGATACGAAAATGAACGGCTAAGAACAAATAATATTTCAAGATATTTCGTGAGCAGATATACAAAGCATATACTCGGGTGAGAGGTAATGTAAGTAAAGAGTATAATATAAGACACGACGGAGTGCGTGCAGAAAGTGAGTAAATTCGCAGTATCATCCGCAAATAAAGCGCGCCATCGCGTGAGTGGGCTCCGCTAGCTCTACACACACACAGCGCCCGGCCTGCAGCGAGGTGGAGATGTGCCACCACGTGTGCCTGCCCCGGACTGTGCAGCCACACCTGCGCGCCACACGCAGCACCCGTGCCAACGTCCGCAGTGAATTTGCCGCACACCAGTCAGGCGCCTCAGGGCTGTCAAGCGTCCCGCTACCGAGTCTCAACTTACAACTTTGACGCAAGGAAGAAGGTTACCACCAACGAGAGAAACGCCCTTGGGGAACTTAACGCTGCACTTGACTCAGAAATCAAAAACCATGCAAAAACATTTAAAAATATAGATATAAGAAGCATTGTCACTTTAAGTCAATTGAGGAATTACCGTATCCAATGTTAAATTTACCTCTCCTATATCTTCTTGGTTGAAAATATGTTGAAAACAAGGCAATGATTTCTAATCAATAATTACAATGATTCAAAATTTGACCATCAAAACTGAATCAATCATAGACGCACACAGCTGTACAAATCTATTTTAATTTGGCGCCTAATGCCAGGCATATCTTATCGAGAAAAGCACGAAAATCCTTTACAGTACACCGATCCGTCCGTTTATTCATTACGGCATTGAAGCCTGGCATGGCATAGACAAAAATAAAACTGACGGGGTGAAAATTCACACTGCAAAATAGACAATAGAGCAACCCCTAACTTCGGATACGAGTGCAACGCACCACACATATGATTCATATAAGAACCTTAAAGTTTTGAAACTGGCTGATTACTACCGATTTTCTCTCGGATCATATATGTACGAAACATTACTAACAATAAATCTGACCTTCAATATCAAATTTACGCTCAAATTGACTACCATGGTTATTTGAAAAGAAATAGAACTAAGCCCTTACACTCGCATTACTAACAAAAATAGCTTTTAACATTTCTATTTTTGCTGTTAGCAAATTCTAAAATTCCACACGTCTTAACGCTAGCGATGCCCCCACCAACTCGGCCTTCAAAGGAGGCTCGAAATTTCCATGCTCTCAAATTACTTGACAAATGGGAAATAAATGTAGCTCAAATAAATAAATAACAGACGGAAACGAAAAAATCGAACAATCAATCGTTTCCGAACAATATCCTTCACCATCACAAATGGGAAGGATAAATCTCAAACCATAAAGCTACAAACAAAAACAATGATGCGTCTGAAGAAGAAAACGTTGACCAGATATTTAACTCTACTTTTTCTCAGCCTGATATAAGCATATTTACCTTGTATGATCAACTAATTCTACATTAGAAACATAGATGCACTAAGTTGTTCAACATATTTTAACGCAAAATTTGTTCGTCTTTTGAGATTGCCATGAAGTCGCGTAGCTTATTTGGCCCTCAATGTTAATACTGTTGTCTGTTAGGTATTGAGTATGTTCTTATGTCTTGTAACAATATACATGCCTGGGGGTACATAAATCTTCCAAAACATTTTAAATTACATTCCAAACAATTTTCTTACATAATTAATAAATGTCTTGGAGAAGAACTCATGCAAAGCGATATTGTCACATTATTAAGACAAATATGAAACTTTTTAAACCTAACACTAGTACTACAGGTATTTTGATGGAGTACCTGAGAACAGGTCACAACGCATCAGGATACATTCCATCAACATTCTAGAAAATTGATGTGAACAAATCAACTGAAAACTGACATACAGTATATATTCAGCATCTTAGCGCAGTCGAACAGCATTGCAGACGATCATCCTCACTTCCAAACCGCACACAGATTTCATTTGTTCTCATTGTCCAACTAGATCTGAGAAAACATCGTGCTTTGAACAAACAACTGAAAGCAAATGTACGATAGGCATTAATTGACAGCAAACACTGAACTAACGGCGTTTCTAAAAATACCTAGTTATGAACATCCCGTGAAGAACTCTCAACCAAACGCGGCAGCTACATTTGAACCTGCTTTGTGTAGCGACGTTACAGCCCACAGCTGAGCGAGGGGGCGCAATAATGCACAGCATCATGCGCAAGTTCAGCAGCAGCTCTCACCACAGCACTCACGCACGCCTGCCAGGCTGCAAGAAGCCTTCACGCACGCCTCTCAGACTAACCAGCTCGCCGGAATGCAGTAGATAAGCATTAGATTGGATTATGAACTAGTTTGAGCCTCGTTAACCAACACAAAAATATTTCAAAGAGATGAAGGAAGAAGGCACCATTTCGTACCGAGTTAACGGGAACGCAAAGTTAATGCACCAAGTCCGTCCCCACACAAGATCCCGTGCGCATCGAAAGAGTGAGTTAAGAAAGAAGTTAATGAAGCAAGATTAAAGTTGAAGATAAAAGAAATAGGCGCTGAAGAGCAAAACATCAGTGAACCGGATAAAGAAGGTCCTTAAAATATCAAAAACCTTTTCTATCTCAACAAAAAAGAAGACTTACCTAACTTTTCGCTATGGACCTCACATTTTCTTCTGGGAGAGATAATTCCCATAGACAAAATAGTAGAATCCTCCTGAGGTGAGTAGATAAGCATTTCAATTTTTTAATTTCTTGAGGTTGGTAAAAAGTAAGAAAAATAATTTTAAACCAGCTGAGCAGTTTACCATGAAAAACAAGATAAAATACTGTCAACACCAATTTGTACTTTAGCATTCAAAATTGCACTGTGCGAAGCCACTTCCACCTGAAGTAGCTGAAATTTTCATAATTGTTATGAACATTGGATGCATGTCTGCAGGGAGACTTGATGCGCACCCTGTTGCTCACCGCTGAACACCACAGCCGGCGACTGCACACTCACAACAACCCATTCATCGCGGTCTGGAGAACTGAAGCTGAGAGGAATACGACGCTCGAGAGCCAGCAATACGTACACTCGTTCTTGCCGCTTGCTGCACCACACCTGGGGCCGGGTTTACAAACTAATCAGGTCATCGCAGCGGAACAACTGGCAGTTCATGTGAGTTGGTGTAGAAGAATTCACGCTGCCGGCTGCACTGCTACGACGATATAAATAGATTAAAAATCCGACCCCCCTATTATACAGCCCGTCAAAAGCTTCACTGTTCAATTGCAGACATCTACAACAGTTAGAAATTTAACGGCGAACGTTTGGAAAAGCAACAAAAAGTTGTCCAACGAAACAATAATGAAAAGGGAACATAATCTAAAAACCATCGCTCCACTAGAGCACGATGAGAGAAACCGAAACAGCAACAACGACATTTGATGAGGTAATGAAAATCTGGTGAGGCATAAATATTCGACTAATAAAAAATAATTCTGCTACTGTGCTGAATGGGGCGCTTTCAGAATGAGACTGACAGATTATTCACGAAGCCCAACTCATTCTCGCTAATTAAAGCGCATTATGGCGACCGGTAGGAATATACCACCATTGAAGACATCTTTAACGAGCTTGAAGTTTCTCATCATCAAATAAAGTGAAGCTAATGCTCTCCGTAGAACAAAACTGGCATCAAAGAAGAGCTTGGTACACACCCTTCTCACCCCCGAACACGGCCACGTGAAGCATCCATGTCTTCACTGTTTCTCTTTAAAAGTAGCAGAGAGTTAGGTAGGCTTTCTTTTAGTTGAAATAAAATGTTTTCTGCTATGTTAAGGACCACCTTTTTTCGGTTCACTGCTGTCCTGTTTTTCAGCACCAACTACTTTCTTCTTCAACTTTTATCTTGTTTCATGAACTTCTTTCTCAACTTACTGTTTCTTTGCCCTTCTTCATAAATTCTGCATTATCTTATCTCCATCCTAAATGGTGCCTTCCTCCTTCTTCTCTTCTATACGCTCTTTTTTTTAGCAGTTAGGGATTAAACTAACATATAATCTAATCTAATCTTCTCATTCAACGTCTCTTCAACAAAGAACAAGAAGTATCTGATCTGAAGTGGCACCTTTAAAGAGGCACGCTGTGAAAAAAAGTTGAATATTTTCCAAGCCCGAGAGAAAGTCATTAGTAACTCCAAGGCTACAGGCAATTTATGAAGTACCATCGAACAACGAGCGTGCTAAAAAAATATCAAAATGTTTACTTGTGCATAAAGGTAATTTACCAACCGGTAAGAAAACGCTAACTTATACCTGCTGATTAGTACCTATTTTTTAGATATAATTTTTAATTAATGAAAGCACTTTAAAGCTTTTCATCTACACGTAGAAAAAATTTCAAATAACCTCCAATGGACTACATAAAAAAATTACATCAGACAAAGTGGACAAAAATAAATCTTAAAAATATGAACCCTCAGCACGTTCCTCACAGATCTGTGTAACAGCCTCGTGCAAATTTTGCCTGAATGTAATTGTATCTACAAACCATTTGAACGTAACACCAGCCCCAGCTCTTCAGAAACAGAGGCAGGAGGACTGACTGCGAAAGCGCCTCAGTAACACGCACCGCCAATAGTCATTTGTATCGAGGTGTTGCCATTGAGATCAGTCCAGCCCTCCTTATTTCGTTTGCATATTCTACATGTCAATATTGTACAGCCGGAACTCTGCAGTTCTAATGTAGGACCTTCTTTTCGACTTCAGCAAGGTTAGCTTCGGAGGCACACGCCTGACAAAGAAAATGGCCTGGAGTCGTTATTCATGCATGCTTGCTCACCTCATCACGAGTCGGTAAAGAGGCAAAGATAGAGCAGCTAGAGTCATCACTGATACTTGTGCGACAATAGTAATAGTAGTCAGGTTGAAGGCTTCAACGCCGTCCTGCGTCCAAACACTTCTCGGAAAATATTATAAAGAACTCAAAGAGCAATAAACACCCAATTCACCAAACATTGTGGCGACAGCATAATTTCGATCTCAAATAAATAATGGAACCAACAAACCTTCAATATAAGACGGACGTGTCCCGCTGGCTGCGATTTTACGATCCTGGACTAAAATTCGAGATGAAAAGCGTACAGCAACAACATTTAACTTAGTCTTCAAGCGGCGCGGTTCCTTAATAGGAAAATTCAATAAATTAGAAAAAATGAAGTTTCAAACCAAATCTTTGACAGAACAAACCCTTTCACTGGGAAAATTACACAACTGAACGCCTTCGATAGCAAAAATAAAGCTCTAAGCTAAGAAAATGTTTTGAATAAGAGAATCCTTGCAATCTACCACCAATAAGATTTAGATCTCTTACAAAGAAATCAGTAAATCTGATTAGTCGGGATTAACATAATTATAAAATTGCATACATTTTGTAACAGAAGGTCCAGTAATCTCATAACAGCACTTGATCTCGTTATCCCACACAGAGGTTTACACGCGTAAATCTCTCTAATTGGCACAAAAACTCCCAAAATAAAATAAGATTCTATGCTTCGTTTCGTGACAGAAATAGTTGGTATTTCCTCGAGCAGAGGGATGCAAGCAGAACACTCATGGAGCAGGCAGCTGGGCGTACAAGTTTAGCAGCGGAAGAGTACGCACACATAACAAAACTGAGAAAAAGAACCCTCCGAAGTTGGCCGAGTTAATGGTCAGGTGCTTGCAATAACCGAGGGGCCCACCACCATTACCTCGGTCTAACTTCCCTCACCAATAACAAGAGAAATAAAATTATATCAGCTTTCGAGTCCTAAATTCTATGAACTTTTGTGCTTTAAAAAACAACCTCTCGACTGGCTGTCAACATGCGGTAAGAAAAAACATGAAGTTGGACAGAGAATGTTTGGAAAAGCAACAAAAAGTTGCACAACGAAATAGTCAGGAAAAGTCAGCAAAATTCAAAAAATCATCGCCCCACTTGAGCACAAAGAGCGAAACCGGAACAGTAACAACGACGTTTGAAGAGGTAATGACAAGTGGCACACTTTAACTAACATGGGAATCGTGTCATGAATTATTCTGTAATCGATAAAGAAAGCCGGGAACAATGAAGTCGTCACACGCCGGCAAGTGGAGCACGAGGCGGCACATAGCGTGTACAGGCAGAAACTGTAACAGACCGAACTTTCATGTACTTCACGCGCACCTTGAACGGAATGATACTCAAGGCACCGTCGGCGTATTATACTTATGTGGTAAAGTTAACGCCAAGCATTGCACAGACAAAAAATTTGCAATACTGTACAGATAAAGAGGCTTTAAATGTCACCCGCATACGTGACAGAATCAAAACTTGAGCAATGATTGAGATTTGAGAGGTGAGGGAATGAGGCACGCGCTCTTTTTTTCAGTCACGAGCTACTTGAGACGCAGCATGGTTGGGAGTGATGGGATCGTGTACAGGTTTTCTTCATGAAACGAAACATAGAAATACTGTTAAGCTTGAGGTCCAACTTTTGAAGTAGATCAAAACAACCATTCCCTAACGGTATCTTACAACTGCCAAATTACAACAATTTTTTTCAATGGTTGTAACTTCATAAATGCACAGTTAGAGCAACTGGGTCCTAAGCATAACTTTCGAATGGTTCTTAGCGGGTCAAACTTCACTGACTACAGTGAAAGAAAAATATCTTGCCCCACTAAACGCTGGAGCCAAGAGAAGCTGCTAAAGGTATAGTCAAGAAAGGCATCTTTTGTCTGAGTCAAATCGATGAAAATAGCCTCAGCAAGATGTAAAATAATTTCACGTGAAGTTAACAGGACAGAGGACATAAAAATCCAATATAAATTTCTTCAATTATCTTCGAAAGAAGACACTTCAGCAATTGGTATCGGTGAGCAGAGAATAACCCTCTACTGAATTTTTTCGCGATACATTTTGTAGCACAACACTAACATGAGTTAAAGTTATTGAAGTATCAATGTGCATCATTAATTATCGCTCATGTAAAAAATGCCAAGCCATGGCAACGAGCTGCAAGACACCAAATAGAAGCAACTGCAGAATAAAAAGCATGAAAAAGCGTGCGCTTCGCCAGCAGTGTTGAATTGAGCGGACGGATGGGAGCCAGCAGCAGAGGCTGCACAAGAAGCAAGAGCAGCACCGGCGTCTAATGAAGCCTCCCAAAGTTGGCGCCAATCTTTACGCGGGCAACTTGGAGGGCGCCACGCGGCACGACCCAACACAGCCTCCCTTCCTCCCTTCTTATCCTTCGGTCCTCACTAGTTTTAAATGCACAAAAAGAACCAAGATTTTCTTTCCTGTAGCGCCAAATTAGGAAAGACAGTGAAAGAAAGCGCTACGGAGCACATACTGCCGCAAAAATTAGCAAGTTCTGTTTCGTAAATTGAATCCAAAATTCCATGAAAGAAAAATGCAATTTTTCCAAAGCGTGAAGTCTTGAGTGAAAAGCCAGCAAAATTAGGTAGAAAAAACGCAACAGCAAGAGCAATGGCTTTAAGAATGAAGCATTAAACATTTAAAAACATTCAATGAATGATGTCAAGGAAATTCGCGACATCGCAGAAATTTTCATTAAACGTAGGTTCTTAAAAATTGCCGAGACCGTCGTCAAGTTAGCAATTTCGGAGTGAAAATGCAGGGGGCAAATCCGAGTTTTTTCTTCTTGCAGCCAAGGTAGAAAGTGAACATCCGCTGACTAGCTTGCACATTGTCTAGTTTGCATATAGCATCGCTCGTGTAGTGAAGCTCCCTGAAACTTGAAGTTCACTTTCGCAAGAAGCGATGCTTCGAAACAATGAGGCGAAGATGAAGCCTTGCACTCCTCGTAATTGGAGCAGACGGCGTTTTGTGACGGTGGCAGCGCAGTCAATAGCGCCACGGGAGAACAATCGCGTTGCGAGAACGGCGTCCCGCGAGCAGGAGAGCAGCGCATCACCGCCAACCAACTCAGTGGCCATTAGTGCAAGCTAATTTGAGTAGAAGTTAAAACACGTATAGTGTCATCATCAATTACTAGTAAATCGTTGGTCAATATTCTTCGAGTACTTAACCCTCTAAACTCGCTGAAAAATTATTGATTGAAAAATATGAAAATCCTGATTGAAAAAGAGCGTCATTTAAAACTGAAAAGTTTGAAATAATTATTTTATGAACGCGAAATATCATATCAATAAGAGAAAACTAAAATTAAAATAAAAAAGAAACTAAGACGTACATGAAGTCATTACAGAAGAAGAAAGTAATAGGAGCTGGAAAAATATCAGCAGTGAACTGAAGAAAGATGATCTGTAACACAACAAGAAAAAGTATATATTTCAATAAAAAAAAGGCTTACCTAACCTACAGCTCAGCCCCTAACATCTTCTATTTTAGGTATTTAGGTATTCCCGTAGGTACAAGAGTTGCATCCTCCTGAGGCGATGGCATTAACAAGATTTAAGATAGAAGGCTCATACATGGAAACATGGAAGACATTTGTGTATGTCGACTGCACGGAAACACAACCTTCCCCACAACAAAAACAAAGGAAGAGGAAAGAAAATTGACATAAAACAACACTAAGAGCAAAACTGGGGCCTGCAATAAATCTTGCTGATCTGCAGTAAATCACAAAAATAACCCCAAAGTACAATGGCGAAGACAGGCAATATTAGTCACTCTGCACACACCCAAGTGTGCTTAACCGGATTTTCAGCCAAATAACGTTGGGGGTAATCTAAAATAACTCCAGCATTAATACTTCTAAGCCTGAGAATAAAATGTGAGGCGAAAATCGAAAATCGCTACACGTGAAGTAGTTTTTATTAAAAATAATGAAATAAAACTGAACGTTCCCGACTAACAGTCTATCTTCAGCAAAATCTCTGTAAAACAAACCAAGAGAAGAAGAATTAATTCCCTAATGAAGTATTTCTAAAAAAATTAAACTTTGAAAAAACACGAACAACAACGGCAAAAAAATAATAAAAGGTAAAGGAAAAACTGAACAACTGAACTATGTGTTGGTAACATGAAGAGGGTGTCAGAGCACTTTGGGTGTCATTCAGAGTAGGTTTCATTTTGTAAATATGGGAAGATTCCAAAATGCGCAGATCTGTTCTGTAAGAGGTAGCCGCCAAGATTTTCAAGTCGTTAAGGGAGACCGGAATATTGCACTCTTCTGCGTGAGATCTAACAGAGGACAGTGGGGGACCCAAGTGGAAAACCAGTTCTGTAACTTCGCCCAGCGTGCTCGGAAACTCTAGTCATCAGGGTACGGCAGGTAGAACCAACGTACCGCGATTCACAACGTAAACAACTGTATTGGTATACCTAAGATGAGCACAGTTGTTTTTTGAAACAGAATAGAAAACCAATGTAAAATTATTCACTTGAATTTAACGGAGATTTTACTGAAGATGGACTGTTAGGCGGAAACGTTCCGTTTCTTTTGATCATTTTTAATAAAAAGTGACTACGTGTAGCAATTTTCGCATTGCTTTTGACATACAAAAACTTGCGCTGCGAACTGTTCCGCTTCGGTCAAGTAAATTGGCGAAAATATCGGACCGGCATCAAGTTTCAGAGCAACGCAGAACTTCACTCCTTGTGAACACCTCCGAGCTGAGACGGTCGAAGTGAGCAATGAAACAGCACACAAGACAGCTCAGCCGACAAATTCAAGGACAAAGACAAGGATGAGCACAAATACAATTTCGCGGCAGCCCAACAAGTAAACTAATAATTACATTTCCTTCCAAAAACAAGTTCAGTTTTATACGATTAGTAAACATTTTGAAAAGAAAGTAAGAAGAAATAAAAAAGGAATGCTTAAAATTTAGCGCTGCAATAAAATTCAATATTCATTCTGAATCCATTTCGTAAAAATAAATCGATTATACGATTTGGCCTCCCTCACCATAACAAAGGCGTTCCATGGAGAGTAAGAATGAAGAAACGATTTAATATGGGGTTAAGAAAACGAGGAATCAATGCTTAAGGTGAGTGTCGCCACACAAGATCCCCTGCGCAGGGAAACGGCGAGTTGGAAATGGAGTTCAAGAAACAACAAAAGTTGAAGCAAGAAGCAAAAAGTGTCGAAAAGAGGACGTTAGCGAACCGATAAATGATGGCCCAAAACAACAAAAAATATACAATGAAAAGGAGGCCTACCTAACTTTCAGCACAGAATCTCATATCTTGCCTTAGGAACCCTAGTTCCCTTGGATTCGATAATTGTTTTCTCCCGAGGGTTCCTGCATCCATGGCGACCACACAAATTAGAAGCGTACGAGTAAATTTTTATCTAAGAAATCTAGGGCATACACAATAAAGTAAAAGCCAGCCTAAATTGGGCAGTGTCATGCCATACTCGAAATTCAATTAATCTGAAATATCAATAACAGCACACATTTGCTACGTCTATATGACGACGACAGTAATTAAGAGAAATAAAGCAAATTATTATTCAGATCTGCAAAACCTCATCAAGAAATCTTACAATACATTAGCCATGCTTCAAGGTTACCAATTATTGTTGATTACTTAAAAAATCAACATGGTATTTGTACAAATCTATTTTGCTGCTCCCTGTGTATGTTAGAGAAGAAATAAAAGCAAATCTAACCATGTTTATTATACGATTAACTCTATTAAACAGAAAATTCGACCATAATAACCATAAAACAAACTTGACAACTTAAAAGTATTACATGTACCACCAGTATATGTTATACTGGTCATCTTTCTTATCAAGGATGTCGTTTCACTAGAGCTTTGCAATTAAGCAATTGGCACATAAAACTAAAAAAAAAAGAACAAGTGTTCAATTTGCGAATGAATCAGCTAACTGATGTTTCAATATTAACCAAACATGAATGGCTCCAACACACAACATTGACGTTCCTAAAATAACTGCAAGTTCTCCCAATTTCTGAGTATTTTTCATGATCACTCAAGCCTAGCACTAGAGAGAAATTTGTGAACAAATAAACTGTGGTAGCAATGTAGGTCGTAACAAGATTCTCGACTCCATGCGCTACATCCACCACAACAGGACTATCAGTGTTCCACGAAAGGAGAATCGTATATGTAATCAGAACAGAATCGCTAGATGAAAATCGGCACTTTTTCTAGCATTCACTGAGTTGAAAAACGTCGAAGCTTTCTTAAAACTCAGAACTCCTCGCTAGGCTCGCATCACTTTAGATTTCTCAGAGAAACTAACAAGAAAAACAAATCAGGAGACTGTTCATCGCCACTTTCTAACAGGATATCGCAGAAATGTCCAGATCAAACTAGCTCATATTTCTGACGTTGTTTGAAAATTTCTTCAATTTTGAGCAAATAGATCGATCAATTCATCGAATACTAATTGGAATGAATTTCAAATCATTCGTTCAAGTCACGCATCCCATGATAGCCGCAACTACCAAGCCAGGGTCAAAGCAATTCACTTAATTCTAATGTTAGCACGAGGACGTGAAATTTCATGCAGAAAATCCATAAAAAGATGCCTATTTTGAAAATTTTACGTCAATAGCCGTCACATAAAAATCTAAGTCGGTACAAAAAGAAAAAGGTAGGGGTTTGAGAATGAAATTTGTGAATCAGACGTCGAGCTTATCGTGCAGTCTGCTCCAGAAGCACTTTCAAGGAAGTCACAATTCGCAGATCTCAATTTAGAATTTGTCGTGGAGCTCTGATGTTTTTGTGCGTTTTTAGGGTAGCGTGGCAGGCCGCTGCGGCAACTAATGACACAACTTGGCCGAGTTTGCCAGCAAATGGAATGATTCACGACACAGCGTCTGCGTGCGAGGGAGGAGATTCCAACCTGCGGCCAGATTTTCAAACAATTTACGTCGTCACAGCGCTACAGCTGGCAGGGTTAAGTCTTCTAAATCAGCTTAGCTATGCTATGTGTTGTAAGTTAGGAACGTAACTAAGTCAACTAGGGAGAGCTTACGCTACGAGCTGCCCTCGTGCTCTAACGCTCTCCTGGTCGTAGCACTGCAGACGACCACAGGAGTCTGAAGCGCCTGTCTCACAGCTTCGCCAATTAACAACGGGACTTGGTCTGCTACGGCACACTCAGTGAATACTTTTTGTAATCGGTCGAACTTCAGGGTTACAAGAAATCTTGAGTCGATTCAATTATGAGTTAGTTTGAGCCTCCCTGGTCACAACAAAAGTGTTCCCAAGAAAGGAAAGAAGAGGGCACCATTTAATATGGAATGAAGGGAACGGGGATAGATAGATTGATTGAAGTTTGTGAAACGAGATAAAAGTTGAAAATGAGAGGAATAGAAACAGAAAAAATGGGGACAAAGAAGCGAAAAAAAAATCGTTACAAACCAAAAACCTTTTCAATTTCAAGAAAAGGAACACCTGCTTAACTTTCACTTCAAACCTCACCCTTTCCTCCTGGGAGCTGCAATTCGAACAGATACTTTTGTCGTATCAACCTGAGGAGATATTGAATAAAGTGTTCAAGACAAAATATATGTCACACCAGCATGAAATAATTTTCCTTTTGTGAGAACACGTCAAGCACTACTCGTCTAAGAATAAAACAAAATTACAAATGTGAACTTTTTTACAAATACCAAAAGACGAAATTTGGCTCTCAGGGTAAATCAGTTCAACTGATAAATTCACTACAACTAGAAATGCATAATCCAGAAAACAACAGGTGGAGCAACGAATACGAGTTTGCTGCCCCAGCTAAAAATAGCGCTAAGAACAAACTTCAATGCTCTAGTAAGCTTTGTTTTGCTCAAGAAATTTATGAGAAATTTAAACCGAAAAATACAGAGGATATAAACACTGAAACAAGTTACCGAGTCAAGCTTCATCATTTGTTCAGTGACAACCTCTGAATTAATGACCATTGAAAAGTTAACGTACGTAATTGATGGATAAAAATGAATAATTTATTGTAATACTACAGGTTACTCCTAATGTTCCAGATTTAATTGTTTGGATAAGAAATGCATTTTTTCTCTGAACGGACAAAGGCAACGGGATATAAAATTTCGGATTCCGGAGTAATCAGAAGTTTCAATCAGGAATATGCGGGGTCGGATTCTAAAATAGTTTCTGTAACTCCGCGTGTATCATGCGTGTTGAAAACATTCACACTCTTGTTCACAGTCACTAAGGACCACACGGTATGTTTCCTGCAATGCACTGTCGTAGGGATGGGAAAGTTCCATTTTTAAGCCCAACTCGATTTTAATTGAACTTTTTGAGTTCATAATTTTCTTTTCTATTCTGATATAGTTTCAAATTCATTACATGTCTGAACCTAGCTACATCGGGAAATAGAATCTATATTCAAATGGTAAATACAACGAATTTATATTTTTCCCAGTTTCAAAATGTCTTTGATGCTGAAAGAATAATCAGTCTTACCTTCTCACGTTCTCGGTAATGCAGCTGTTTTCTCATGAGCAAGACAAGTTCGGGAAATAATGCAGCGAACATGACGAAAACACAAAAAAATTGAAAACTTTCCAAGTTGGGGTAACTGAAGTTGTTTATTTACCTATTTAGTTCATTGGTTGAGCAGTAAATGTTTATTTAAGCATTTAACATGTCAAGTATTTCACATTTGTCCTTCCTAACGTACTTTTGGAAGCTTGGTTAACTATAAATTAGTTTTAGCCTCCCTTTACCAAAATAAAAATGTTCAAAGAGAGGAAGGATGAAGACACCATTTAGTATGGAGTTAATCGAACGTGGAATCTATGCACACGGTGAGTTCCCGCAAAGGATCCCGTGCGCATAGAAACAGTAAGATAAGAAGGAAGGTTATGAAACAAGATAAAAGTTGAAGAAGAAGATCGGAGGTGCTGAAAATTAAAATAGAAGTGAACCGAAAAAAGATGGGCCTTGACAAAACAAAAACATTTCATTTCAACAAAAAGAAGGCTTACCTCTCAGCTAAGGACCTCACATTTTCCCCGATAGTGGAAGCTAATTCAACGAAAACAAAAAAAGCAACCAAAGGAAAACTGCCAAGAGGTTTCTGCACATTCACTACGCGGCTTATTGTGAGCCCAGCAAGTTCGGCGTCAATTGAACCGATGTTTTCTACATTGATTTTGTGAGGAGCTGCGCCTCAAATTCACACCGAGCTCTTTTAGTTTTAGCGTTTGAATAAATTTACAAGCACTTGAGATCACTAAATAATTGATATCCTGATAGATTACTGCAACTTAGGTTTGCATTACTTGGAACGTGAAAATTAGGGATGTTACACATTTGCAACTCGATTTTAGACAATATATTGAATGAATATAAAAATGGAAAATAATTTAGGCTTCGTAAAATACTTTAGGATAAAATTCCCCCTGAAAAACCCAAACTGTTTCGTCAGTGGGGTCTTATGGGTTTAATTGAGTGGGTTTCTTAGTGTCAACTCTGCTTCTTGAAAACTATTCGGTTACAAATCGTAGTCACGCCATAAGTAGTGCGTCACACAAACACAAGTAATAATATTAATTATTAACAAGGTTACTGATACAATTTTCAAGGCCAATGAAAATAAACAAAAGGAGAGAGAAAAAAACATGAAGCACAGAGTTACGCAATTGTTTTTACTTCATTGAAACAACGCAATAAAAGACTGTGAAGATTGTGTGCACGCGGCACCTCAAAAAACTCGGATCTGAGTCGAGACAAGGCACCAAGGCAAGCCAACAAATGAGAACGTGTGCATGTAAAAGAGAACAGATGACAAAGCGAGCAGGAAGACGGAACAGAAAGAAGGCACTCAAGCACAAGGTGTGTCAACGCGGGGACTCTCGTACAGTACTACTAAATGAAACTCCTTCCAAGGGTTTGAGTTTTATTTCGAAAAGCTCTTCGAGTCATTTTCTTGAGGAGTACCATTCTCCGTTAACTAGAAGGAGCGAGACGAGACTTATGTTACGACATGCGACGGTGCCGGGGGCAGCATGCAGGCAGCCAGGGCCGCAGGACAACCTCACTGAAGCTTCCAATGACGAGCTAGGTGCACATGCAGTCTTGAGTGGGTACATCTTGATTCGCCAAAACGAACTTGACAAAAACTCATTCGAGATTTGCGACGGAAAATTTTTTTGCACATTGACATAAAATATTTGTTCTTAAAAATAAAAATTCACACCTGCGTGCGTGGAAGCAATTGTTTAATAAATATTGTACACTGAGTGATACAACACAATCCCAAAACACATTGAAGGAATATTACGAATAAAAACTATTAATAACATATTAATATTATTAATAATAAAACTAACTATTACGAATAACTAACTTAACGAGACTTAATACGCCGTTTTACTCTAATTCTAAATCGGAACTATGGTGGAATTATCCGTGGACGCAAAAAATGGTCATGGAAACTTAACACCAAGTACCCGTACATGCAAGGGTAAGGGCAGCGCCAGGGCGCATGCAGGTAAGTTCCGTGGCCGCGCAACTAGGATCACAGAGGCCGATGAGTCTCCGCGCTCAAGATGGGTTGAGTTAGCTTACGTGATCAACACCTAATAGTTCACAACCAGAGAACTGGGATGATTCTTTCTGTTTGGAGCGTACAGCTCTGCAGGCCCGACTCCCTGCCCATGTTAAGCGAGTCAGCGGCGGAATTGGGAGCGCGGTCATCTACGCGTCGCCGGCGAGCTCGGGGCTGTAATGAAAAAAGCAGCTCAGTCTCGTTATTGATTATATAAATTAGTTTGAGCTTCCCTTACCACAACAAAGATGTTCAAAGAGAAGGGTGAAAGCATCATTTAGTATAAAATTAAGGGAACGCGGAATCTATGCATAAAATGTGTTCCCGCACAGGATCCCCCGGGCATAGATACAGCAAGTTGAGAAAAAAGGTTAAGAAACATGATAAAAGTTGGAGAAGAAAGTTTGAGGTACTGTAAAACAGGACAGCAGTAAACCGAAAAAAGGATAGTCCTTACAAAACAAAAAATTTATTTTATTTCAACGAAAAGAATGCCTGCCTAACTCTTAGCTCGGGACCTCATACTTCCCCCTGGGATTATATTATACAAGTGTGGCCATTGATTTTGGAAAAAACTTATTTATTTCAAGGCTTTATTTCAGAATATACTTATGCTTAATCGTTTACAGTCCTATGATGCAGCAAAATCATTTTAAAGCGAGGTTTAAAAAAAAAATTTATTTTCTTAAAAATTCACCAATTTTGTTTATCCTATAAAACGGAAAACCAATTTATTTTGGTTTAAAAGCTGATATGGGACATTGGAACTGAAGATAAAAATCGCTTGCAAGGTGAGTGGCATGTTTATTTTTGAATATTCTGTTCAATTATTTGATTTTTTCAGATTTTTAAAAATGTTTCCTTTACCAGATTCAAAATCATGATGATTTTGGAAGGTAGGAAAACCATCATTCAAGGAAAACCATCAAGATAGGAAAACCATCACAGTGGTCTATCAAAAAAGGAAATCGTTGCCAAGCAGCTTGCATCATCGTCTAACTGTCTACAGATTGATATAACAAAACAACGAAATAGAATCTGAAGTGGCGAAGACAACCCCTGGCAGGAAAAGACTGTCGTCGATTCGTCAAGATAGGGCTTTAGTGCGCTACTCGTTACGAGAAAGGACTGCCAGCAATTCAGAGTGTGCGCTAAAATGGGATAGGGATGGCGTCTATGGCTCAGAGCGAACTGTTTGACGTCGACTCTTCGACAACGGACTTGTTTCAAGAAGAGCTGCGAAGAAACCTCTTTTGACGGCGAAGAACATCAAAGACCGGCTCAACTTTTGCAGGAAGTACCAGCATTAGGCGGCTGAACAATTAAGCAAAGTCATTTCCTCCGATGAATTACCGTTCCCTCATTTTACCACCTTCGAGAAAAGCCTCATGCGACGAAGAGAAAACGAGAGATTTCACAAGGAGTGTGTCATTCCAACGGTCTAGCATCCTGCCACTCTTTTTCACGTCTGGGGTTGTTTTTCAGGTAAGGGAACTGGAGCACTGACGATTTTACTCAACAACACAGCAATGAGTTCGGCCTGGTTCCTGAAAGTCTAAAAGATCCTCTCCTTCCAACGATAGCTGGTCAGTTTCCCGACAAAGAGGTGGCTTGCCAACATGATGGCGCTCCCTGTCATAATGCAAGAGTGGTTAAAAAGTTCCTTGTTGACAATGGAGTGGAGGTTTTGGGTCCTTGGCCTGGAAATTCGGCTGATCTGAATCCGATCGAAAATTTACTGTTGATCATCTAAAGTCGAGTGAACAAGAAAAAATCGACTAATTTTGCGCAACTTGGAGCCTAAATTGAAGAAGAGTGGAGGTCCTTTGATCATAATATCATTGAAAAATTGGGAAACAGAATGCCAAAGCGCATCAAAACAGTTTTGAGGAAGAGTGGTCAACATTGCAAATATTAAGAATAATTACTTTTTAGTTTGCAGGATATAAATTTTTTTGTAGGCAATTCATGGTTTTATTTGTCCCTATAAATGTTTTCCAGAGGTAACCAATTAAAAACAACGCAACTACTCCTTAGTTTAACGAGAAAATGGTGAACTCATTTTTTTCCAAAATCCTTGGTTCCGCCTGCATATTATATATTAGTTTGTGCCTCCCTAACCGCTACAAAAAAGCGTTCCGAAGAGAGGAAGAAGATTAGATTAGATTAGTAGTGTGTTTAAGCCTCCCTATCCGCCACAAAGGCGACCCAAAGAGAGGAAGGAAGAAGGCATCATTTAGCATGGAGATATGGGAACGCGGAATCTATGCAGAAGGGGAATAGAAACAGTAATTTGAGAAAGTAGTTTATGAAACAAGATAAAACTTAAAGAAGAAAGTAATAGGTACTGAAAAACAGAACAGCAGGGAATCGATAAAAGATGGTCCATAACATAACAAAAAGAAGGCCTACCTGGCTGTCAGCTCAAGCCCTGACACATTTTCCCCATGCTTCCCCCTCGGAATGCTAATTTCCATAGATACTCGTAACTCAGTCCCATTGTGAGGACTGTTAATGCTGAGGTGACAACAAAAATTTACATTTCGGTCAAGATGTGCCACAAATCTCTAACGTCGGGAACAAAATGCAAACTATTGCCAATATTATTCGTTCGATTGCTGCGTGTGTTTGGGCCAACTCTCGAATATCAAAGGAAACTAACGTGTAAAGTCTCAATCAAAACAGACACCGCTAAGGTTAAACACACTTAGAACCTTTAGAGCAAAATCTTTTAACTAAATTTTTTTGACGCGGTTATGTTTTACAAAAACGCGTTAACAACTAATAAATTTTAATGAAATTGTTAACGCTTAAAAAGAACCTGTAAACAGAACTCTTCGAATTTATGAAAGAGAAGTTGAGGTTACATTTATTGCAAAAAGCTCGGCGTTGAAACATTCAGTTCTTGTAGGTTATCTATAACCACTTTTAATTCATGGTTTCCTTTTAATGTTAAGGTTAGGCTAAGGTTAGCTGAATTAAATTATTAATTTTTTTATTTTTAACTTTTGTTTTGTTTCAGTACAAAATGAATCTCTGGGACCTTCCAAGAAATGAAGAGGAAGATTCCAGAGATTCATTATATATGGAAAGTAGATAAATTGCATCTGAAATAAACATAAGTCAACAAGGATACTTTCTCACATGAAAAATCATACTGTCCAGAACATCAATTCAATTTTCATAGAACAATTACATTTGTCACTTTTTCCCCTGAAAGCACCTTTTCCACTAAACGAGTGGTGACAGATAACACACAGGTACCCCAGTATTTTTTCAGTGGGCAGTACTGACAAATTACATGGATAGAATGTCTGACTATGAAGGCAACCACGAAAAATAATCCATCTGAAATAATTGCAGTGAACAAACCATGGCAGGGCAATAGGCGACCTGTCCAGAAGAGTGTTCTCAATTTCATATGCGAGCTTTATTGAACGGGCCAGTAGACTCGAGGCTTTCAATAGTGCGCAGTCGAAGTAAACTCTGCGGAATTCTACAACTAATTCTTTTTTCAGGAGAAAATTGTAATTTTTTCATCACATGAATTAGTGAAGACATGTTATATGCAGGCAATTGACGCCCTCCGAAACAAGTCTGGTCCAGTGACGAGCGCAAAATAGTTGCGCAGGAGGCGGCGACGCGAGGCAACACCCTTCAGTGGCACCAAGAGTGGAGTTCAGGGAGCAGTAAGCAGGAGTTACGCTGCTCTTTACCAAGACTTAAGCCCCGCTAACAATTGCCTTCAGCGCCATTGACCGTGGGCTCATTAGGCCAGTCTTCTTACGAGACACTTCATCGGAGGAGTGGACGGCCATCACAACGCTGGGCTGCATTTAGCTCAAGCTGACACCCACTCCAGCACGCCTGCTAACCGCTACTAGTCGTCTTCAATGATCCATTGCATTGGACACTACACGATTAACATGAAAATTGGATCGCGTAAAAAGGTGCTCCTTAGACGTTCCGTCAGCCAAAATCGGAGTGCACAAACACTGAGACCGCGTAAAACCCTCGCATCATAAAAAGAGCCTGATTTAAAAAAGTAATGTACGAAATTAAATACATGACTATTGTACACTTTGATACGACACCCAGTAGTCAATTATTGAGATAGCAATGACACTGAAAATCCCAAAGTATGGTCAGCAAAAACATAAATGAACGCATAAGACCTGGCAAGAATACATTCATGAGCCAAACTCAAGCACGCGTTGCAACAGAGAATTGTTGTGGTCCATGGGAGTGAGAGCTGTTGCGCTATGGGCTGAGTTGAGGGACTGTATCTGCAGGGCTGTTCCAATATGTGGACCCCAGAGCTGAGCTGAGGGACTGTATCTGCAGGGCTGTTTCAATATGTGGACCCCAGAGCTGAGTTGAGGGACTGTATCTGCAGGGCTGTTCCAATATGTGGACCCCAGTGCTGAGTTGAGGGACTGTATCTGCAGGGCTGTTCCAATATGTGGACCCCAGAGCTGAGTTGAGGGACTGTATCTGCAAGGCTGTTCCAATATGTGGACCCCAGAGCTGAGTTGAGGGACTGTGTCTGCAAGGCTGTTCCAATATGTGGACCCAAAAGCTGAAATGAGGGACTGTATCTGCAGTGCGCTTCCAGCATGTAGTCACCAGGGCTGAGTTGAGGGACTATAGATTAGTTTTTTAGTTAGTTTAAGCCTCCCTATCCGCCACAAAAGCAACCCAAAGAGAGGAAAGAGGAAGGCACCATTTGGTGTGGAGTAAAGGAAACGCGGAATCTATGCAGAAAGGGCATAGAAACAGAAAGTTGAGAAAGAAAATTATGAAACAAGAACAAAGTCGAAGAAGAATATAGTAGGTGCTAAAAAACAGGATAGCAGTGAACCGAAAAAAAAGATGCTCAACATAACAAAAACATTTTATTTCAACAAAAAGAAGACCTGCCTAACTCTCTGCTCGGGCCCTCACATTTTCCCCCTGGAAGCTCTAATTCTCATAGATACAATAGTTGTCTCCCTCAGAGAGGGCATGGAACAAGATGGAAGCCGAAAAAAATAGGTACACCTCCCAATAGGTACAAAATGCCACCTCCTACGTCATTAGTTTTCATATTCTGGGTATCCCTTCGTACGTTAGACGCTTGTAAATAATTCTAAAACACTTGCGCAAAGACGCCCATCTCATCTAAAACTTCTTGAGTTATAGCCGCACTATGATCTCGAACAACGAATGGATTCGTGTGTTAGAATGAATAAAATATTCACAGTCATGCAACGACAATGTTGTAGCAAGAACTCCACAACTAATGAACGTTACATAAGCTTTGCATGGTTCAAAACTTTGCTTCTAATCTTAAATAATATCTAGCGTTGCAAAATATCGACAACGACAATTGCCAGAACATGCGTGATCGCAACAAGGCCACTTGATTAATGTTTGTCATCACGGGCCACTGATAGCGTGACTAACAAGGCTCGAAGTTCGGTTTTTGAAGCGCTAAGCTCAAGCACAAGAACAAGCGCTAAGCTCAAGCACAAGAACAAGCGCTAAGCTCAAGCACAAGAACAAACACTAAGCTCAAGCACAAAAGCTAACCCCGTCTAACTTTTTCGCCGCCTGCATGCATGTTTTTCGCCGCCCAGGTAATTAAATCGCTTGGGCGGCGAAAAACAGGCATGCTTCGCGAAAAAGTTAGACTGGGTAATCTCAAAGCTATGTAAAAAGTGTTGGCCAACTATGTGCGGCTGTATGCTATTGATTACAAATCAGAAAATTACAAATGAGTTAAAATATATAACTATAAAATACTCCTTACTGTTTTCATACTTGTAATAGACACATTTTTCATAGAAGTAATAGGTACGACTGCAAAAGCACGATTCACAGTCAAGTTCAGATTTTCACAGACAACTCCAAGAATGCAAATAAACTCACTCTAATGAAAGAAAGGAAATGTTACACGCAAGTTTCTCCCTCAAGTCTCGCAAGTATATCAATATGAACACTACTTTCAGCTATAACATCACCATCATCGGGTTAGGTTGGATTAGATTATTAGTTAGTTTAAGCCTCCCTATCCGCTACAAAGGCGATCCAAAGAGAGTAAGGAGGAAGGCGCCATTTAGAATAGAGTTAAGGAAACGCGGAATCTATGCAGAAAAGGCAAAGAAACAGCAAACTGAGCAAGAAGATTTAGAAACAAGATCAAAGTCGAAGAAGCAAGTAGTAGGTGATGAAAAACAGGACAGCAGCGAACCGAAAAAAAAGATGGTCCTCAACATTACAAAAATCTTTTATTGCAGCAAAAAGAAGGCTTAAGTAACTCTCAGCTCGGGCCCTCACATTATCCCCTGGGAGTGCATATTCCCATAGATACAATAGTTGTATCCCCCTGAGGGGTCACCGGGTTAGGTAGAATAGATTTTCGAACACCTGCATTGAGACTCTGAGCTATTCAAGCCGATTCTTTCAAGGCATTGAGACACCAATTGTTCTCATTTTGATATTAGTTCAAGACTCCTTAGCTAAAAGAGGATCACAAAAGAACGAAGAACTAGGATAAAACGGGGAATTTACGCACAAAGTATGTTCCTACACAGAATACCGTGCACATAGAAACAGCAAGCTGAGAAGGAAAACAAGGGAAACACGAAGAAGAGAGAACTCACAAAATATGGAAATTGAATAAGGCAAAATGGACTCTAAAAATAGAAGTCTCTAAAGCCTATCTAAAGCTAAGGTAACCCTGACAGTATACCCCCTGAGGGCGCCAGTCTCCCTATCATAGAATGGACAAACCTAACTAACCTAAAAATATTCCCTATCCTATACCAACAGAGCGGATTCATACTGCAAAAAGATGCAAGACTAAAAAGAATTATTCCCGTACTTCCCTCAACAATTCAGTGAAATTTAGCACTAAAAACATTACTCGCACAATTATCGCCAAATAAAACAGAGATGAAAGCACACTGCATTTCATAGAAGGAAATAATCAGTATACGAAACGAAATCAAATTTGCACCGATGAAATCAAATTGTTAGCACTAAAAATTTCACGCTCAAACCCCTGTTCCTACTCGACTAAGAACTTTCCCTGCCAACATAATGGACTCCTATTTTGGTGCTTGAATTGCATGGCTAACTATGCAAGCGAAATTGTCCTGCTTTCAGAAAAAATTAAGCGTTTAAGCAGAAAGGAATGGAAGCTCTCAAGAGTAGCACAATGCACAGACTTATTCAACGAATGTCACACAGGAATAAAAAAAACAATGCTCTTGCAAAAAAAACATTGCTAAACTGTGGGTACCACTGGAAAAAACTACAGATATCTCTGAGGGCCAGTTTTTCTCAACGACACTGACAAGAATGCTGACACAATGAGCACGCGCCGCTGAGTGGAGTTCAGAAATTTTACATCTCTTAAAGCGAGTCAAGTTTCCAAGAAGCGCAGAAGCACAAACTCTTTGACGCACTCGACATAACTGATGCTAGTGTGAACAAATTTTTTAAATCGTTTAGCCTCCCTAACCGCAACAAAGGCGCTCCAAAAAAAGGAAGGAGGAACGGACTTGAAGGAACGCGGAACCTATGCACAAAGTGCATAGAAACACTATGTTGAGAAAGAAGTTCATGAAACAAGATAAAAGTAAAAAAAGAAGGTAGTAGTAGGTGCTGAAAATCAGGACAGTAGTGAACCGAAAAAAGATGGTTCTTAACAAAACAAAAACCTTTTTTATTTCGACATAGGAGGGCGGTCTTTCTAACCTTCAGCTAGGGACCTCACATGTTCCCTCGGAAGAGCGACAGATACGAAAGTTGTATCCCCACGAGGGTTAAATCGTTTTATCATGACTGATATATTCGAAGTTTAACCTCCGGTTCTGCCAGGAAACTCAGTGCAAAGTCAAATGGCACCGCAGAGCTGCAAGGTTGGCACAGTCAGCTACGCAAGCAAAGGAGTGCACAAGAAGTTCCCATCGTATCATCGAGACAGAAACATTTCGAAGAGACGATAAGGTAAAATAGGAATCAAGAGTAAAAAGATGCAGACACTCAAGCAGGAGGTCTTTCAAGAGACAGATGCAATGAATGAAATGTGAAGGTTACCTAATTACAAATCTAAATCCACAACAAACACACAATCCACTTCTGCAATAATAGTCGCTGATTCCGTAATGGGTCGCTAGGGATACACTGTTAATTGATTTCTTGCATAGCATTGAATAAACATGGAATGTAATTCAATTAACATCTAAAATCGAGTGCAAAAAATAATCCTTAAGAAGAATCCATTGCAAGTCAAATACAAGAAACAGAACCTCAACAAAAAGTATTCAACATTTCATTTGAATACCCAAGTAAAACATGAAGTCCTGCATCAAGAGAAAATTTACAAAAAGGTACAGCTTTGAAGAAATGAAAATGTCTGCACTTCATGGCAGGCAAATGGAGTCATCAATTTGTGAAAGAAAACGAAGTTACGATGGAACATTTGGAGGCACGAAGCCCAATTTTCCCCATTCCGAGTCAGAGAAATGATATGCAGTAGAAATGTTTGGCTTGCGCACTGAAGAAGCTCGTAAAGAGCGAAGGAAATTAGGCGGACAGAACGCAAAGTGCGACGACGGACGGCGCAAATGAAGTCTGAGAAAGAATGGGAGCGCAGCAAACTGTTCGCCAACACTGATATTAAATGAAAACTTATTGTGTGGCCGATATCATTAGGGGACGACGGTCACGCCACATGGCGTGAGTGAAGCACTATGAGACTTGCGCCCTCAAGACTAAAATGAAATAGCTACCTTCAACAACGAATCGAAGAAGACATGATGAATTCTCCAGCTGAATGCAGCCAGCTTTGCGCCAAGGCATGAAATGGAACTCGACGTTTTGATTACTTAGCACGACCTGAGAAGGTTGGCAAGACCCTGTGGTCACCATCGATACCTTATGGTAGAGCTAACTGGTAGCATCAACACTTAGGTGTAGACGTGCTCTGTGATATGCAAGGCGTTTTGCAATGAGGCGAACATGTAATAGCTGTAAGCTAAATGTTACGCTGTTAACATTTAACTATTCGATCTTCGGATTTCAAATTTTTATACTTGAAAATTACCAAGGCTCACTAGCTGTGAGTTTTGAGAATGAAAAAATAGTCATCACTTGATAATCAGGATACAAGCATCTTAAAAAGAACAATGACAACGGGATTTTAATGCAACAATAAAATCTATTGTGAAAGACGAATACACAGAAATATCAGGAGCAAAGAATAGGGGTAAAGTAGGAGCTTACAGCGGACTTTCGAACGGTCTCTTCAAACGACAGTCATTCAAGAAACCTTTGAAACGACTGTTTAGCTACTTATAGGCAATAACCAAATTTCAATAACGCAAGGGCCACTAAAGCAACTTGCTGCCAAGTTGTAGAGACATAAAAAAGAAAAAATCGTAAGGCTACATGTATCGTTCTTATTCTTTATCAGTGAGCTCCAATAACGAGCACAGATTAGATTGGACAAGTTATTTAAAGCCTTGCTGTTACATAAAAGATGTTCCAAAGAGTGGAAGAAAGAAGGCACCATATAATGTGGAATTAAGGGAACGGGAAACCTTTGCACAAAGTGTGTTCCCACACAAGAAACACGCATTGAAACAAGTTTGAAAATTTATGAAATGAAAATTTATGAAACAAGACAGAAGTTGATGATTCAAGTAAAAGGTGCTGGAAAACAAGACGACACTGAACCAGAAAAAGACGGTCCGTAACAAGACATCAACCTATTCTACTTCATCCCAAAAATTACACCTAACCACCAGTTCGGGACCTCACAATTTTTCCTAGGGAGCATGAATTCCCATAGATATGCACAATAGTTATTTCCATCTAAAACAGATAGTCGATAAAAATGTCAGTTTCCAAGTCGATCACCATCTGATTCCACAGGCTCCCTTGAACAATTTCAAGACGCTGCTTTTCCCCCAAGCCTACAAAAAACAAGTACATAGTTCCTTCAAATGCCAAACTCATCCAAAACCTGACAAATGGAAGAGAAAGATAACAAAATTATAATATAAACTAATGTATTCTGTGAACTAGAGAAAAATAAACTTATGCCCTAAACTTTAGAATCCGACAAAACCTGCCATACATAATACACAGCGACAGTTAGCGTTGGTTTCAGAGAGAAATAAAAATTGAACTCAAGAGTTTAAGAGCCAACTCAGATGACCAAATTTGGAAACTAGAACTTATACCGAAGGAAAATTTTTTTCATTTATGCAGCTCATGTAGTTACCTTCAGAATTAGACTGAATGTTAGTCTAAGCCTCCCTTACCGCAACAAAGGCGTTCCAAAGAGAGGAAGGAGGAAGGCACCATTTAGTATGGAGTTGGGTAGCAAGTTGAGAAAGAAATTAATGGAACAAAATAGAAGTTGAAGAAGAAAGTAGTAGGTGCTGAAAAACAGGGCGGCAGTAGACTGAAGAAAAGATGGCTCGTAACAACATAAAACTATTCTATTTCAACAAAGTGAACTAGAGAAAGTGAAGTGAACTAGAGTGAACTAGACTTATGGGGCGATTCTTAGGGAATCTTATTCTCAAAATAAATAGAAGAACATTGTTATAAAGAACATTTATTGAAGCATTTGTTATAGAGAACATTTATTGAAGCAAACGTTTCAGGATAAAATTATTTCAACATCAGTGCTGGAAGAAATAAAAGCATTTTCAGTCATGAATAAGACGCTTAAGGCCTGAATATAAATACAAAGCAAAAACTCAAAAGAAAAAAAATAATTCCTTTTCTAACGACTAAAGCACCATACATAAGCGTATATGCAATACACACAGTACATGCAGGCGTGCACAACCATACATACACAATACACTCAAACCTACACATTTACATATCTTCTAACAAAAGGAAGGCCTACCTGACCTTTAGCTCGTTACCTCACATATCCCCCTGGGAGCACTAACTGTCTTACTCGTAGATACAATAGTTGTAACCCTCCTGAAGAGATTACCTTCAGGAGTCCATTGAAGAAATCAAACACCGAACGCTTAGATGACTTACGGAAGCTACATGATAAGCAAACAAGTTCTCAAAAATACGTCATGACAACAAAATGAATTCTTCGCTGCTAGACAGCGCACTGCAGAATCGAATGAAGTAATTCTTTTCATCACTGAAATTGAAACACTATATCAATATTGTTTGGCTCCAATTGTTACCTCAGTGATACAACAAAGTGTACAAAGCAACACTATTACTAGGGAAAAAAAACTAATTACTTCAATAAATTACAAAATGCAGGGCAACATGAGTAATTGACTACTGAACATACCCAATGACTGCGCCGGTTCATAGACCTCTTTCAATTCCACGATCCGAGTATTTTCTATTAAATGGAGAGAAGTGAAGAGATGGCTCTATCAATCCGACAGCCTTCAGAGTGAAAAGATTAAATAAATGCCTTGAACTGAACAGGAAGGAGAGTTGAGCACAAGAACAGAAGAGGGGCACGTCGTATTCTTATCAGGCCCCGATAGGAAGACAGCGCGCAGTGGTCATTCCCACACAGAGGTCGGGCGGACTGGAGCGACGGCGCCAGCTAATTCTGGGTGGCATGGAGGACAAGTTCGCAGCACCTCGCTGGCGTCGCCTAAAGGCCCCCATACATTGGACGATATCAGGTCAGGCGTCAGGTGAAGTGTCAGTTTTTTGAAGTGTGTGGG
>JACJUY010003569.1:0-71557 GCA_014220935.1 Platorchestia sp. MABIK
GAGATACCGAGATCTAGCAGCTTCTTGCGGTGGGTGCGCTCGGTGACGGCCCTCAGGTCCCCAACGGTCTGTGCAACTAGTCGCTCCATGAGGACGAAGTGCAGCCCCGAAATGATGTTCTCTAAAGTCATTTATTACATTAGATGAATTGCATCCTTTAAAATGTTTTAAGATGAAAGTTCGTGAGGGGATATACATAGATGGATGTCATGACGGCCCATGTCAATGCTTGTACAAAAGACTGAGAGAGAAAGCATAAAAATGTATCCCTAAGCCAGTTAGTTGAAGTTTAACAATGTTTATTTATGAAAACAATGAAAGAAATGTAAAGATGATGAAGTCAGAGGGGTGAAATAACTTGTGACAGTTTCTACGTACTCTGAAATATGAAATTTGGCTTTCTTGACATCAGGTAATGATGTTGAAAGTGTTAGTGGATAAAATATATCCATAACTACCAGGTCAAAAGGCAGATTTTCAAAAATATCTTTTGGAGTGAGTTCAATAAAATAGAAGTAAGTTCACCGCCTTCAAGTGCATGCTTTAAATAACAAATTTACGATATTTCTCATTTAAATGCTTCACAATAACGCAAGGAGGTGACGAGGTAGGTAATGTGACAAGTTGATAGGTATTGAAGAAATTTTAAAAATTCAAATAAAAAACCGTATTTGTAGGACAAATGCATGTCGCTAGATTAGCAATGTTGCAGAAACTGCTCTTTGCATGTACATACATATATATATATATGTACATACATACATATACATATGTATATACATATATACTCGTATATATTCATGCACACACACATACGTACCCACATACAAACCCATGAAACACATGCAGATATATTTAAATACATGTTCATAAATATTTGCACATAGCAATCACATCGCGTACGTATACTATACAAAAAAATGGTGCTTGTGGTATAATGTAATGAAGTATAGGATAATTAGCGATAGAAATTCTTAACTACTTTTCCAGCATCTCCTGCAGCTAAGAAAAATTGTAGAGACGCAAGATGACGAGTTATTTTGGTTTTGAATTCTCATAATGTTTGAGGGATTTTGATGCTTTAGGGAAGTTTGTCCCACAGTAAGGCACCTGATATTGACAGCTTTCTGTACAATTTCAGATAGAGGCCCAGGTCATGACTTGCCACTGTGGCCTTTTAGTTAACAGCGTTCGGCTTTCATGTGAAGATTCGTTAACTCGATATCCCGCACTGCTAGCCCGGTGCTTCTCCTTGCCAGGGAAGGGTCCTGGCGTTTTATCACAGAGCATTGAGATAACCATTGTATATGACTTGTAGAGATTGCTATCCTGCTCACAGAATTTAGTTTTTCTCTACAACGAATTAAATACTTTGCCCAGATAGCTGTTGATATTTCTGATGTGTCGTGAGCAGTCGACCATATGTGTAGTTCTGGGTAGGCATGGCATGAGCAAAACCTTTCAGACGGGGTATAAATAAATGGGCAGAGTCAACTCTAAGTTTTTATTTAACCGTAGATTTCACTCAGGTTAAGGTTTACGTGAGTTTTGTAACTCAAAGCTGGACTGCTGGTGCCCGGTGGAAATTAGTGCGACCCACTTGACCCGTGTGAAACGCGGATAAATAGGTGTACTCCTGTCTGGGCCTGCTCCTCCCATGACTACAACCTTCAACAGTGAAATTACACGAGCATGCAGCAGAGCACTATAAGAAGTTACGACATTCTCCAAGAAATGATCGTTAAGAGGTTTTTAAGTAAACTTTCCACAGAAAATTAAAAATAGAAAGAGAAGTGGAAATCCTGAGATTATAAACATATTTGCTCATAGTTTTAGGTATAAGTCACGAGATTAATTTTTAAATGAGTTAGAGCGAATAGCCCTTACTTCATGATTGAAGTTTTACTTTGCCCCAATCACCCTAACAAGTGCCTTTCGTTTTAAGAGCGACGTACCTAGGACAAAGCTGGGCAGGAGAGCTGTGCTGCGGTACGGTGTGCTGTCATCTCCTCCAAGTTCCGTTGAGTGGCAGAGAAGGGACAGGGGCTCCGGTCGGAGAAAGTTTACTCCATGATGATGGCGAGGCTACTTCACCAATCAAAGCAAATGGTAACGTTGACAAGAGCTCCGAATCACTCCTATCGCTAGACAATTGTCTAGCACAGGAACAAATGTAAAAAGATTAAGGAGTGAGTCGCCTGGGCATTGCCCTTCACGGTCTTTTCAGCTTCTAAAGTTGCGCGACTACCGGTGCTTGAAACAGACACAGATTTTTGCCTTATTTTTCAAGCTTGAATAAAGGAGGGCAAATTCAAGGTTCGTAACCCGTTACGAAAGGCACGCTAGCATCAGTAATTCAATAACTAACTAGTTATTGAAGAGTAAATTTGTTTAAAGCAAGGCAGGGATGCATAGAAATTTGTGTAAAATTTCTGAACATGGTATGCCAATAAATTCTTTTACGATTTTCGTTGAATATGATGAGCAGCTAAACGACTGGTTTATGTTTCTTTGAAAGTAAGACCTGCGTTTCAAAGGGTTTCGAACAAACTATGTGGGTTTACGCATCCTATAATTTTCACCAAAAACGGGATTTCACTGGTTGTTTTACCTCAACAAATGTCGTTCAAACCGTTCACAACCCATTGTTATTTCAGATGTTCAGGTGAATTTTTCGTTTTTTGGTAACCTGGCGTCTGAAACGAAAAAAAATTCGTGCGTTACTTCAGCGTAGTAATGATTCTCTGTACAAGCTTGCCAATTTAAACTCTTTTTCTGTTCTACATATTTGAAAAAGATAAAAAGATCAGTCGGTAAAATGAAATAACTTTAATCCGTACTTTATTTACATTATTTCGATTTTTATTCAAAAGGTATGCTCAACATCCACGCCGAATCATAGAGTATGCCAAAGTCTGCCTTGAAAGCTTGCAGCTGGACTGCCCAGCGCGTCTTGAGGAATTTTCCCAATGAATTTTTGAAGCAGCGTTTACTTCTCTTATTTTTTGCGTAGGAGAGAGCATAGACTCTACAACAGACCAGGCAGAATCTCCAGAAATGAAGAAGGAGATTGATAGCAAATTTCTGCGCTGTAAAGACGTGGGAAATGGTCCTGATACAACTGTTGTGTTCCGGTGGCGAGTACGAGTGCACTGTCCTAACCGAATGTAAACGGCTTATTTAAAAACACCTCTTACGCACATCAATACGAGTGTGCTCTCTATAATATAGAACTGACGTGGAAGAGCGTGTCTCAGCGCTAAGAGGAGCAATACCTTCGAATGAACGTCAGTGAGACACAAATGTGAAGGAAGTTTCTTTTAAATTTCCAATTAGTTCATTACGTTTGCTGTTGAATAACTGCATGAGAAGTCAGAAATACAAAGGGCAAAATTCACCCAACAGCGAAAAGAATTCTTATTTTTCATCGAAAGAAAAGCAATGATCAATATAATTATTAAACTCACATTATTTTATGATTGCCCACACTGAATTACTGTTAAGCTCCTTGCCTTCAAGGCATTCTGTCTTTCTCCAAAAGGCATTTGCTTCTAACAGAGTTGTGCACCTTCCTGCTGTGTTGGTTGTGGGAAAAAAATAACACATTTATGTCTCAGTCATATATGGAACATGGAAAACATTTGAATTTCTTTTGACTTTTATTCAATGCTGAACACAAATGACAGATTTCGATGGGTTTGAAATAACAGCTCACACGATAACCAAAGTAGGTTTTTACTTTGCAGTTTTCTGTGAAAATGGACAACGATCCCAAATACGTAGGTCTTGCTCGTTCTGAGCTTTTCAAACAGCATTAAAATAAGAAAGTTTAAATGAATGTTGGAAACAATTACAATAGCTTTCTATTGTTTATTGAGCAGGAGAGGCATAGTGACGACCAGTTCTGCGTGAGACAACCCAATACCGACTGCGATTAATAAATTGCTGGAGATCGGTGCTTTCAACACTTGATCGCTGGGAGCAATCACACATAAGAACACACGCAGCAACTATCGAGGTCTTCCCATAACGATCTTTCCAATGGTGACAAATTTAACAATTTTACTAGCGTTTTTATAGCAAACCTGAACGTCGAGCATGGTTGAAAATTTATAGTCGGCAGTTAAAAATTCCTTGTCCTCACCATTGTTCAAGTATGGACCATAAATGGAGGCCCGACCAACATCTGCTTAGGCGCTGACAGTGAGACAAAATTGCGTGTTCAGAAAGGATTTAGCGTGGCCAGCCATTGAAAATTTTAGGAACTTATCAACGGGAAGTAAATATCGAAGAAAAATTTTTGTTCATGAAATATCTTAAACGAACCCAATAAATGATATGTTCTGCGCAGTACTGTAAATACACATGAGTTCTTATATCCACTTTGATTGCATTTAAATTAAAAATTTCCAAGGTTGGTAAATATTGGCTTCCTATAAACTGATGTAATTCACTTAGAATCACCTTTTTATCAGCCTACCAAAAGAAGCAATACGTTCTTCTTGTTAAATTTCCATGGTTAAATTATTCTTCGAAGCAGTTCTATCCGTATTTTTGAATTTTCAATAAATAGAGAGAACCAGGAAAAGGGTATAAAACATTTTTCGTTAAAATATATTCTCGAGGCTATAAAAGACTCGTAAAAAATGGACGTTTCGAGCCTTCGCTCATCATCAGCAATACGAATTCGTACAAAAAGTCATCTGTAAAATAAAATAAAAAGCTCAAAAAAAATGAATGACATTACCAATTGATTAGGGATAAAGGAAAAGAGCTAAGATGATTATTTAAAACAGGTTTCATTTTAAAAATGAACACTCTAAAATCCGCAATTCCGAACACAACTTTACTCTGGCTATGACTTTGAAACTATTTTTCTTGACTGCTGTGCCGCATTCAAAAGCATGATTTCGGATGGCTGAGTTGGATGGGCTTGCTAAAATGTTTCTTTTAGAACTGGCAGTCATGAACACGTATTTTATATTCAACGGAAAGTTTTACAATCAATTAGAGGGTCTAGGTATGGGCCTCCCGCTTTCTCCCACCTTTGCTAATATCTTTATGTGTTTTGGGGAAAATAAATGGTTGGAAGAATGTCCTGTATTATTTAAACCTGTTTTTTATAGGAGATACGTTGACGACACCTTTCTACTTTTTCGGGACCAGGCTCATGCTCCGCTCTTCTTAAACTACCTCAACAGCAAGCATAGAAACATCAAATTTACGATAGATTGTGAAGTGGGTGGCAAGCTTTCATTTCTGAATTGTCTGGTGCATAAAGAGGGGGATTAATTTGAGTGTTCCGTGTTTAGAAAAAAATTGTTTCACAAGTTTAGGAACTAGTTTTTACAGTTTTTCCTCCTTCATTTTTAAACTGAATTTCATCAAAGTTTTATTACGCCGTGCTTTTAATGTGTGCTGCTCTTATCGGTTTCTCCACGATGAATTTTCCTTTTTGAAAGTATTTTTTTAGGAATAATGGATTTTCTCGTGGTTTTGTCGAATCTCAAATTAGGAAGTTTTTAGATATGAAATATGCAAATGTTCCGGAATTTCAACAAGCAGCAGACTTCGTACGAACGCTCTCTCTATATTTCCCTTACTTTGGACCTCAGTCAGAATTAATGAAAAGAAAATACTGGAGCTACTACAAAAATATTTCAGTAATGTAAAATTTAGATTAGTATTAATCAATAATCACAAGATTGAATCATTTTTTAGGTTCAAGGATAGACTTCCTACTGAGATGCAGGCATCCCTAATATACAAATATAGTTGTGCACTTTGTACATCTGAGTATGTGGGCATGACTACCCGTACTCTGAGATGTAGGATTGCCGAGCATCAAGGTAGGAGTCACCGGACGGGAAACATTTTAGCAAGCCCATCCAACTCAGCCATCCGAAATCATGCTTTTGAATGCGACACAGCAGTCAAGAAAAATAGTTTCGAAGTCAAAGCTAGGGCAAAGTTGTGTTCGGAATTGCGGATTTTAGAGTCTATGCTCATTTTTAAAACGAACCCTGTTTTAGGTAATCATCTTAGCTCTTTTCCTTTATCCCTAGTCAATAGGTAATGTCATACACTTTTTTTTTAGTTGTTTTCTTTTTGTATTTTACTGATGACTTTTTGTTCGAATTTGTATTGCTGATGATGAGCGAAGGCTCGAAACGTCCATTTTTTACGAGTCTTTCACAGCCTCGAGAATATATTTTAATGAAAAATGTTTTATCCCATTTTCTTGGTTCTCTCTTTTTTATTGTAAATTATTCTTTTACTGTATTATCAATAAACTGAAAAAATTGAGTAGCTTGCTCCTGCAAGGGAAATAAACAAGCGAATTATATCCCAGTATTTGCGAAAAATGCGGGTTCAAATTAAATTCGGCATCGTGAGGTAAAATTTATTTCAATTTAAATTTTCATCTCATTTTCTAAGTGAGATTAAAAACCATTGGCAATCAGAGGTGCGAGACATGAATCCAATGTGAGTCAGACAGTTTGTTTTTTTAACTTCAACATTAAGCATAAAAAAGTCATTCAACAGTATCCATAGTGGACATTTAAATTAATACATACCGTAATTACTAAATCAATTATCGTTTCAAAAAATGAAGCTAAACATAACTTGATGGATTCAAAAACTCTAGTTCTAATCTTATTTCGTCAGTTTAGAGAATGCCAACATTGCCAAACCTTGGAACGTACTTTTCTTGCATCATCTACGGTCACAAGAAACAGTCACAAGAAGCCATATGCAACCACAATACTACGTAGAACGTACGGTTTATCGAGTTGGTTTGAAAATTTCACGAAGAATTTGCTTAGTTTCTAACTTTCTTCCAAGTTAATACATAACGAAAATTCCCATTAGATGGTATGGCTAAATCATTCTTGAATAAGCAAATCTGTACTCCAGTGAACCGGTTATGCTCTATAGGCAGATGCTCCGGACGTCCACCTCAAGCGGCAAGCCGTAAGTCGAAGTGAAAAAAGTCAGTTTGTCAACTGGTATTCGTAAAAATTATTGTACTCCCAACCAGTTATATGTTAATTGTAAATAATAAAACAATTCGAAAATCTGAGCAAGCAGGCAATTTTTAATGACATTTTTCGATTCAGTGACCCGAAATCAAACAGGGACAGGTATTCTCATCTATGTCACTTTTTCATTGTTGAACAGTACCACTCTCGATGTTCTGGTTTACTCTACGAACTTTTTTCCAAATTGGGACATTTTGAAATAGGTAAGTTAATTTCAAGAATGACCTCGATAGTCTTGGTGCGTATTTCTGTGTGTGTGATTGCTGCTAGCAGTCATACGTTAAGAGCACGGCTCTCTTCCTATGTATTCGTCGCAGTCAGCATTCGGGTGCCAGACGCAAAACTGGTCGTCCCTCTGCCTCTCCTGCTCAAGCCATATAGGAGACAAATAGCTTCCAACAACCAAAGGAGCTTTCCAATTTCAGGACTGACTGCAAAGCTCAAACGAGCAAGACCAACGAGTCTGGGAATCGTTGTTCATTTTCACCAACAAACCTCAGTTTTGCAATGATCAAAGCCCTGTAAAATTATTTGTTGCTCCCAACATTTTAGCTCAGACGATTAAATTAGGTTATGTGCTCAAGAGTACTTTTACATTATATTTTTCTCTGGAATTTATGTTATTTGTGTCGTACGATTTTGGTTATCTACTTTATTTTATCATTAGTAAGGACGGATTTTTACGTTCCCAAACGTTTACAAGTAATAACGTTATTTATAATCGCGTTGGCTCTGATTTTCTTACTAAGAGGGAGATTTCCCCAAAATTGACCAAAATAACTTGAGCAATTGGAATCGGAAATATTGAGGAGCCATACGAATCAAGCTGCTGTTATAAACCATTACAATATTTGCAGACTATTCTCACTCCTGAATAAAGGGCGATTACCTCATTTCTGTCTATCTGGGTGTTATATAAGCGATTACTTTCAAGCGAGAAATTGTGAGTTACTTCAAATGAAATTTCACGAAAGTTTTTTGAAAAGTTAGACGTAAAAAGGAAATATTTATTTATGGGAACCATCTCTACTTTTCTTACAGAACAGAAAAACTGATCTTTTTTTCGAACTAAAAGAACCGAGCATAATTGTCTTTGCACTAAGTGAGCACGTGACCCAGATTTCCTGCTTTGTTAAAATTGCAAGACTCAACTGCACAGCAATGTTTCTCCTTGGTTCAACTTCAAATTAGCGCGGTCGTTGACCGTCACGCGAGGGCATCTAGCAGAGCAAAAACCACTCCGAGTACTGCGCGACTCAAAGGAACCAGGCATTGATCCGCAGGGCGTGTTATGGCTTGGCGAAATCGATTCCAGGTGTGTTTGTTCGACGAGACAGTCAACATTAAAGGCTTCGTTATTGCTCTGCAGCTAAACATGAGAACTATGGAATAAAAGCTACTTTTCCAGTAATCAAGGAAATGGACGAATTTCGCCATCTTTGGGTTGAGTAAATATATTTTCACTGAAAATCCATTTGACTCAAGGTAGGTACTTCCAACCATGCAGTAGCGCCGATTCCTCACTGAAGCACAACTCTTCGCTGGCTGAAGTTCTCGATGAATATCAGCACTGTATATGACAGAGATTTGAGTACTTCTATAATGCAGAAACGTTAAACCACTCTTTGACTCGACGTTCATAATTCTATAGTTTACCTGTCTCTATTATAGATAACCTTTAGCCGTGAAACTTTTGCCGATAAAAAGTGTAGCTTATATTTGTTTGGAGCTATAGAATTTGATGAGATGAACTCCCATTATAACATTTATTGACATGAAGTACTGTAAAATTTATTGAAACCATTTAAATTCAATTTTGTAATTTTCAATGAATAACAGAACTCATTCTTCTCGATTAAGAAATGGTTCTCTTAGGTAATTAGAAAACGTTTCATCAACAGTTAACTAACTCAGCCTTCAAATTTAGAACAAAACACAGAATTTTGTGCTCGACTGTGTGACTGTTAAACTCGTCGTTCTAAGTGCGGTAAGAGCCCAAATATTCACCAAAAACTTTCATTTGCGTGACAGTTTCAGATAAACTGACACGCAATATTGCCTTACATCAGATGGGAATTCCTGGATTCGCATGCGTAGGAGAATAATTTTTCTTTCCAGTTACACGTATTATTTGTCTCATTACATTTGGCCCGTTTGTCTATTCAATTTCTTGTCGCAGAGAATGAACGATCTATCAATGTTTTAATAAGTGAAATAAATTT
This sequence comes from Platorchestia sp. MABIK, assembly GCA_014220935.1. Taxonomy (NCBI): domain Eukaryota; kingdom Metazoa; phylum Arthropoda; class Malacostraca; order Amphipoda; family Talitridae; genus Platorchestia; species Platorchestia sp. MABIK. Next base: position 9,266 of record JACJUY010003569.1, read on the forward strand.
CAATGTACTAAAATATCCGGAGTCACGCGAATGATGGCTAACTTGTGCATGGTTTTCATAAACCGGAATGGGCAATTCTTCGATCGTCGATCGTGCTGAGCTACTTAATGACGCTCAGCTCTACGTAAAGATTTAAATTAGTTAATTTCCTACGCAAAAGATAGCTAAAATGCGTGATTTTAACACAGTAGTGAACATAATTGGATTGTCGTACGCCTGCCTTGCCCGACGCACCACATAATGCTCCTGCTGTCGTCACTCGAGGCACTACGAGCGGCAGCACCACGCAGGCCATGAAGCCAGCTCCATGAATATTTGTTTCTCGGGACACCACAACAGTGTAGTGTTCGTGCGGAACACAACGAACGTGTTTATACTCATTTTCCCCGTCTGTTTTAAAACTTCACCATTTCTCCATTTGTTGATATACCGGTCCTAAATGCACTAGTTTACTGTTTGTGTGACAATAGTTGCTCCTTCAAATCCAAACGAAATAATTTAAGATCCCTTTAGAAGTCTACTTTCGCCAGTCAAACGAACGACCCAACCAGTAATAGTCGACAAGGTCACCGAAAAAAAACCTCGGCAGTATATGTGTTTGGTGTCGTTGTCACCGGGCATTGCTGTAGAAAGTGAGGCAGGAAACTTGTGTTAAACTAAAGATTAAATAAATGTTATTCGTTGTTTGGAGGGGCTGGTCACTTGTTTGATGCTGAGCAAGTCACGTGTCAATGTGGGATTTCTGAACTATTTCCGAGTTTCTCACCCTTATTGAGATTTGGAAAATATTTTTCTTCGATATAAATTGACACTCGCATTTCACAATGCGCAACCACCTCACGCAATCGGTGTACTTCTAATTACAAATGTTCCTGAAAGCCTCGAAAACATGCCCTGACCACTTCGGTAGATTTCTTCAAGTCATTCATCAGTCGAACAAAGAAACATGGCATCTGCATTTTCCAAGAGTGATTCTTCCGAACTAGTTCATTCCGGCAGTTGTTAGTTGCTTTGTCGTGGACGCTCTCCTGTTGCCTGAACAACGAGCGTACCCCTCTGAATAAGCCCTCCCCCTCATGGAAAATCTTTCAACTAATTCTTATACATGCATGAGTCCATTTGCCAACACCCATCTCAGCGAGTTGCACTTCTTTTATATTGCCATCATTGGCCTACCTCACCGAGTAATTCAGCCGTCGCGGAATTGATCTTTCTGAAGCCAATAATCTTGACGAGAATCAGCCACCCTTCCGCCTCGCCGCCCCCTCCACCGTGACATTCCTGAGGCGCTAACGGCAAGGTGCCCAATTCCAGGGTCCGGTCAGTGCGAACTGAGACTTCTTGTTCGTGGGTGTGACCGCTCCGCCCTCTTTTGGCCTGCGTGGCACGCTGTCCGGTCTTTGTGACTCTGCGCCGGGTTTTATTGTACCCAGTCTAGGGCTTTCTTCCAAAGACATCGGACTGCACTTTGTCGCGACGCGCTGCCACAGCCATTGTACCTTTGTCTCAGCTATAAGAAGCCCTCTGCCTGCCTTGATTGCACATGATTTCACATTAGATGCAGCATTCAAAATTATAACGTAATCTTCTAGGTTTTACGTTTTGATTTTTCGATGTTAAGCCTTGGTTTATGATATTAATCGGACCCAGTTCAAATTCTATGGACTAGGATGTAAAGGTGTAGTTGAGTTTCTACGGTGTACTCGTATTTTGTAGCCTAATGAAAATGTATCGGAAGAAAGCAGTGAAGTGATGACAGTGAACATAAGAGACCGCTACCATGTAGCCTGATTGCGAAAGTTTCAAGCTGATAATCGTGAAAGCATTTAAGTGATTAACCACAAAAGCTTCTCCTGGCTAATGGTGTGTACAAACAACTAGCAGTGTCAGGGAGAAAAGAGTACTCAGCAACATCAAGTGAAGGAGAATTGAAGTTATTATTTTTGACATTCTTTCATTGAACTATTCAGAATTTTACTGCCTTACTGGTACAAACTTGAAAGCATCAACTTGCACTCAAGAAAATTTTCACTGACCGTTCGAAAGCACATAAATAATTTCTGTCCCATTCATGAAAAGGAGACATTGGAACACGTTTTTGCAATGGTGCATTTGACCTTATACAGGGGTGCATTTTATCGGCTGTGGTTTCACCACCAGCTATTTTGGGGCTTTGAAGGTCAATGTACAGCTCGCGCATGGTTCATTCAGTGTTTCCCGAACTCCATGGCAGTACGCAGGCGTGACCATGGGAACACTTTGTGTTGGCCAACGCGACCGTGATATTGGTTGTTGTCCTTGGAGAGCAGACTAGTAATTTGAGTAAATTCTTCCGTCTCGTCCCTCTGAGCTTCTGATATTTATTTATTTGCTTCTTGAATGTGAAATGAAATAAAAATGACAAATTAGTTTTGAGAATTGAGAGAAATTAATTGGTAAACTAATGTTAATATGCTTGTATTTGTGTAATTGTACATACATGCTACTTATACAGGAATAGCTAGAACTGCCCTGAGTTATGTGTAAGATGTGGGTGTGTGTTTGTTATGATCGTTTTGTAAATTTCAAAAAATTATCGTGAATAAAATTTGTTACTCTTAACATCTGCAAATTATTGAATTTCAATTAAATAGGTACATAAGGTTCTCTATGGGCACTGTATATGTTGCGCGTCTGGTGTTTAAAACAAAGTTTTTACTATAAACATTGTTAGAGTTCGGTACATAAATCTATTTTCAGAGGAGCTATTAAACTGGTATGACGCTTCATCATATCAACAACGAAGTCAAGAGGATTTAAAAAAAAAATACTAAGGAACAAACATTTTTCACAATAATATAGGTCGCTATCTGCAAGTTTTGAGAGTAAGAGTAATTACAACGACATTTCTAGTATCTTACACACTTTCTTCATATAAGTTTAGAAACTCGAATTAGTGACCATGTAAAATTCAACGAATGAACAACTACTCGCTGCTATGCTCACCATATGATTTAGAGACTCACTCAAAGTAAGAATCGACAGCAGAACGTAGCTTGGTCACTTGGCATCGACCGAGCAGGTGTGGGGAGCATCAAGAATTTGCCCAGTACGAGAGCCATCGAGTTTTCTAGATCATATCGCTGGCAGAGAGTTCCGAGTCGCTAGTAAACAAGTAAATAAACTTTAACCGACCAATCAGGCCTGCACGAGCGTTCAGCGAGACCTATCAACGGGCACACAAAGGGCGGTCATGCAAGATTGTTGACAAAGTCTGTTAAATCTCCACAGCACCATCGTCATGTTTGCCCGCCTATGCAGTGATGTTATCTGGTGACCCGCATGTCAGATGCATGCTGACCCACACAACTAATTGGTTTACTTTCGCAAGCTGTGGTCAGAATACCAACAGGGTGACGCCATTGACTTCCATGATAGTGTTAAATCGCTCAGTTCAACTCAGTCAACTAGTTTTTAGATTCTAGACCGAAATCTTATAAATCGTCTGAACTAGACTGTCAACTTAATTAACTGTTATTAAATTTTCTCGGTTATCTACCTCATTCATATGACACAATTGTCTCAGTAAGTACGACACGAACGTGTAAGGTTTATTCTCAACCCTGTGTTCCTAGTTGACTTTAACAATTAAAATTTCTGGTTTAGTTCCTTAACGCCATTTTCACGCATTTGTTGTGGGTCTGTTGTCGATGCTTAGTTATTTGCATTCGGTTGCAACAATGAAAACTTATGAGAATCGAAGATCTGTATTCAAATTACACCTTGCTTAGTTTTTAATGAAATCTTACAACAAAACGTACTTTTTTAATAGTCTTAAAAATACTGATTCTCAGCAATTAGCTCATTTGTTCAAAGATCTCTTAACCTACGCCTATTATTATGGAAAACACGTTTTCTTCATTTAGAGATGTGGAAGGTAACCATTGAAGTTTTTACAAACCGCTAGGACAAAGCAATGTTCGGAACTATTAACTGAAGAAGAGGAGTTGTGAGTATGATGAGAGACCAGGCCTTGAGTGACGTATCGCAACACCGTCACCGCTGTTTACGAGGGAAATGCCACGAAGTGTAAAGAAAAAACGCAATGTACAGAGAAGTTAATCATTCATTGCTAGAGTACCTGTCGTTAAGTGCGAAAAATTACTAATCACAGAATGTAATAATAATTTAAAGACTGGAAATTAAAAATTACCATTAACTCATGCGCCGATTCAGTATAAATTGCGATTACCTCTGCGTATAACCAGGTTGTTTGGTCAACTTCCACGGAGAGAACTTATACAGTTCTACACCGCACTTCTTCGAGTTTGCTTCGTGTGAATGTGCAGTACCTCAGTTCTCCTTTCCATTTCCTCACTACAGTTCTTTAGCTTGACATTGTGACATAACAATCTCATTTACGTGAAGCTACTCAAATTTTAGGAAAACCATCGTAGCCATGTCGTCGCAGTAGTTTGCTATACCATCCAAGTTTGGATCTGAAATGCCGCTCAATATTTTAGAAACACTAGAAGTATGCAAGAAGATCCTGGCCAAGTGAATGAGGACAGCCTTGAATGAAAACATCGTTATTAAAGGCCTCGTAAAACGTACTCTTGCAGTTGTGTGGTGTATTCTTGTCGTTTGAATGACTTCAGAATAAACTATTGATGTTTAGATTATTGTGGGCAAGCAAGTTTTTGTACATAACCCCTGAATTCATTTAATTAAATATTATAATTCAACATTAAAGAAAATAATGATCGTGTGTGTTCAGGTTGAACTTTTGGATGAATTATTAGAGGCTAGATTGTTTTCTAAAAGGAGTGGAGAAACCAACGTATCTTTTTGATCATTAAATTTAAAAATTTCGCAAGGGATGTATGAAAATTTATCAATGATGTAATTGTACTTGTTCTATGCTGATGAACAAAATACCGAGTTATGAATTTTGTTAAAGATGTAATCACCTTCACACTGCATGGAAAGATGGAAAATGAATGAATGTTCTCTTATTATGCAAAGTTTTTCCTTATTTGTAAGGAGACTCTGTAGTGGTCAATTCAGGCCGGAAAGCCCTATAGATTACGTAATTTGTTGGTTCTCAACCTTGCGTTTTCACCTAACTTTCTTGAAATGATCGTCGTTAATTGGACATGACATCCCAAATTGATGAAATTACTCGGACGAGGCTCAAATGATGTGGAACATGATTTGTGCACAGGTAGTTACCGGTGCCAGACGTGACAGTGCATAGTTAGTTTGTAGTAGTTTGTGACAGTGCATTTTGCAGCCACTTAAAATGTATTAGAAGAAAAGAAAACATTGAGTGATGACAGTAAAAACAAGAGGCGTGCAACCTGATCGTAAAAGCATCGTAATAATCGTAGCAAAATTTAAGTGGAAATTAAGAAATTCAAAAATTGAATTTGAAATTCAAATTTAGGAAATTTGCAAGTTGCTGGCGCAAGGGCCACTTCAATTGCTTCATTCAGAATGTTGTCATTCAGACGAATTTTAATTCCGGAGCGAGGCCGGTCTGAAAAGTCACAATAGGTCTGATAAGTCACAATAGGTCTGATAAGTCACAAAATCTGGATAGCACAGCTTACATGAATGAGCTTTTCCTGATTCCCTTAATGTACTTTACAAATGCACTTCGTTCCCTTGAGGTAGTTTCTTTTGAAATTCATTCAATGAGCAATGGTGAATTCGTGGCTTGATCAAATTCTTATTACCTTCTGGGTAACTTATCACAACAATTGCTGTACAAAGGATGCACTTCCAGTTAAAAGATAGATGAAATATGCAGATTTCTAGGAAATCTCACTTTTAAGATGAAAAGGAAAACCAACGTAGCTAAATTTTCATGATACAAAACAAACGTCTCCGATTATGAAAAATCCATATTCAGTGCTCTGAAAATAACAAGTCAAAGTGTTAAAAATGTTAACCTCAAACAAATTCTTTTGAATAAACCGAGAGTAAAAAAATACCATTAGAAATGCAAATTTTTAATATACAAGGAAAACTTCACACAACAATTCCACAAACACTGGAAACTTTCACCGCCGTGTTACATTCATTTATTAACAGAGACGGTATTTAAGATAAACATCGACCATAAAATGCGAAAATCAGAAAAATTTGAGACTGAATCTGAAATTCTAAAGTGTGTGCTTTTTAAAATATGATCTTCATTTAAACAATTTCTCTTACAGGCTAGTTGGACTGCTTGATCAGGTTACAGCCAGTGCGAAAGGAGACTCCCCTGTGTTGTGCACACCTCACAAATAATTGAGCCCAGTGCTACCAATGTAAGATCGCTCGCAGCTGTCACACGTATATTGATATACCACTGAGGCGCGCAACATCACATCCTGAGTATCCCGTTCGCTTAAAGGATAAACCGATTTTGGTATAATTCATGATGACAGATACAGTTAGAAAATATACTGTACGCCTATGGGAAGGTACATTTTACTGTAACATTTAGTTCAATCATTTCCCAACAGCAGTTGAAAAACATTCAGATCACTGATTCGGAAGGGCAGACAACGAAAATTTAATTGATAAAATTAAAAAAGATGTGTGATCACTACTTGAGAGGGACTGAAAAGATCTGCTCAGTTTGACAGCAAGAAAATTTTTTCTCGAGTTCGGTGAGGGAAAATCACCCGTGCTCTGTTTGCCCTTTCTCACTAAATTTGGAGTTTTATAATAAGCTTTCAAAAGATCACAATGGCTCGTTTCAAATTTCTATTGCAAGAAAAGATTCCTGCCTTACCCTGTTCCTACATGGAATGTCAGCAATACGTATGATCCCAGACCTGTCAGTGACGAGAATGGCTGTTTACAACCTGGAAGAAGCAGCTTTTGCGTCAAGCTCCAGGGCTCATAAGAAAACACCTGTCAACACTGACGAAATTCTACAGCAAGACGTGATGTAAAAACGAATGACGAACCTACAGTTTTGAAAATTAGTTTTAACCAAAAAACGAACGTTTCGCCAATAAGTTGATCATCAGCTTACGTTATTCTTAGAAAATAAAATAAATGACATTATATTCAAAATTTTATGTGAGGCAATTTATCATACTGAAGATGGACTGATTTAAAAAAAAATTCTAACAAAGCTAGAATTTCACGATCTGTAGTACTCGCCATCGGTTTTATTATGCGATCACTCCATTGTAAATATACTTATCAGAGAAGTTAGATCCAGTCAGATCCAGAACTTTTGATCCAGACTAAAGAAAGCTCAACTAACAATAGGCGAAAGCTCAAACAAAACGGACGAAAAAATGAAATCCCGCTATATTGATAGCGGAATTTACTGCCGTTACTGCCTAACTAAGAATACTGCCTTGTCAGTACAAGGCAGTAACCTAACAACGACTGCAGAAAAGACAGCTCGATCCGAGGCCAAGAAGTCCCTCCTCTCTGAGATCGTGACCACCCAAATTCTAATATTTCTTCAATCGCTCAATCGACCAGCTTTGCTTGAAAGAAATTGCAAGGCTGCGAGTGTATAACGTTCGCTAGAGAATGCCTGTTACCAGGTTAATGGCAAAGATTGGAATATTAAAATGATTAAAGGGTATTGAATATTTAAATTTTTAATTGAAGTTTGACTAATAAAACCGACTAGGTGACTTCAGCGATTGTTTACACTTTATACAAACGCAGCATAGTTGGAAGTTATGATTTATAACAGCCTTTATGGAGTTACGTTGTATATCTTTGGAATGAAATTTTTCTTTGATTCTATTCAAGTGTCTGTCTTTGTTATATAATACGTCTTAAATTATGTGAAGTTGACAAATAAAAAGAAATTATCCAGGTCTGGAAAACAGGGAGTCAAGAGAAGGTGACCAGAATTACAAATTAGGCATTGTGATATGTTTTTTTGCACGAAAGCTATGCAGAAAAATTTGGTTGAGCATGTGACTAGAATTCTGTTCTGTCGAAATCGGATTTTTGACAAAACCATTCTCTTCTGCACACGCAGAAATGATTTTGTACCATCATTCTAAACTCATTATTCCATAATAAGTCAATTACCTTTAGCAGCTTTCGGGGGCATTGAATAAAAAATTGTCCTCGTTGGATTATTCATGAAAAAAGTTGCTGATCATAGTGGCTATTTCTTGTGTAAAATTTTCTTAAGGGCATTCGGAATCACATTTTTTACCTTCTTTGCTACGCAACCATCAAACCATAATGCCGGAAAATAGTTCCATATATTTTTGATGGTTCTTTGCAGCAAAATTATTTAATTTCAATTTTGGGTTGAAAATGTTTACAATTATTGGCAGATATATTAAACTATATTCAAACGTAATGTTTTTCAAAATCTCAACACTCCTCTGCCATTCAAAATTCATTAGAATTGCTCTTTTTTGGGGGTTTTGTTTTCAATTTTGATAAAATTTATCTTCCAATCTAAGCATTTGAAATGATATTACTAGTTCCCAATGCTAAAATAGTTAAAATTGCGATTTAGAAAAAAATTCAATTAAGTTAAGACTTTGTACCTATGAGGAAACATTTATTAATAAAAATTTTGTTTGCTGTTCCATCAAGACATGCATGTAAACATCACTAGACGTATTTTCAAAATCGTTTGAAGTGAAGGTTGCGCTACAGTCACGCGAAATAAGAAGTTCTTTTGGAGGAAAATGAGACTTCAAGGGGATCTTGTGCATGATGTAAATAAAAATGAACTAAGGTTAGATGAACAAAATGTTGAAGCCCTTTAATTGTGAACCTCAAGCCAACAATCTCCCAGAAAACAGAAATATTTTATAATTGATCAGTACATCGTTTTCTCTAAGTAGCGTTTCTTTTCAAACCGTTTCAAAATTTAATTATTCATGAACATTGTCATGCCCTTAATATGCAGCTTGTCTGTGGTACGAATGTTGTGGCAAAGCGATGTGGTGGAAATTCATACAAAAAGTTTCATGCTGACAGGACGCACTGTGTGAGTGTGTGGCCTGACATGCAGTGTGGAGCTTGTGTGGAGTTGAGGGAACAGCATCCTACGCGCAGAGAAATCTGCTCACGCTTCACTGATCCTAAAAGCAGAGGCTAGAGTTTGTTTTACTCCTCAGTTTTAGGCTAAAATACTTACTTTGTCAGCACACTCACGCTAGGCCTAGCACATTGTGAAAAATACAGCATATTCAATGTTTCAACTTGGCTTCTTGGCAAAAATATGCAGGAATTATTTCTCCTTAAGCTTCTTATTAATAAGTTTCTCAAATTACTTCCATTGATGGTGAGGGTTCCCGTTTGCAATCAGATTTACTGAGCTCACGTAATTTCCTCACCGACATGACAGTCACAGAAACAAAAGATTGCTCAGCTCGTTCCTCCAAAGTCTCTTTCATTAGGCATTGGTTTCATGCTTCACCGCAGTTAAGCTGCGGCATACGAGCCAGCAATGATTGTCATATGGTTTTTAATTGTTCCATCCGTCTCTTTATTGGGGGTACTTTTGAAAGGAAAAGGAAGAAAGTCCATTAACACTTTTTCAATAATTGTGGGGGAATTCTTAAACTGTCATTTTCCACCAGAATTCTTGTCGCGAAAAATATTTTCCATTGTTATTAGATATCATTTCTGTCACATAGCTCCATCGGTGTTCAGCAAAGTTAAATAGTTAATTTTCAAACCATTTGCTCATTTTCAAACTGCTGAACGTACTTCATTTCTAATAAATTTTCAATTGCTTTTAGAAATACTCTTTAATATGACAACCCCAGAAGAAAAGCTGACTTTTTGGCAAAAAATATTTAATGACCTATGGAAGCAATAACACCTCCCAATGGAAATGCTTAATTTACATGATTCACAATTCATATGTGTTTCTGACGCTGCAGATGCTGAAATAAACATGCCACCCGTAATACGTTAAGTTGTGGTGTTGAGTCATGAGGTGAGTTACTACAAAAACGAACAAATATTTGTTCAGAACCTGGTGCTTCATCATGGGCTTTCTCACTTCGCATGTATTCTACTAATATGCCCGGAATTTTGTCGAGCAAATTAGGAATGTACAACTCCTCCAACATTAGAATGCCAGCAACAGTTTCTCCTAATTACATTCTGATGAAACCTTTCTTACTCGTTAATATTATCTACACTAATGTCAAATATAATAACTGAGCTTTGTTTGCTTATGAGTAATTCCAGACAATAAACTGAAAAAACCACCAAACTGCCTTAAATAGTACATTTTTATTTATTCATTACAGATATTTAAACTTGTGTTTCACTCGCATTTACATCTGTAATTTTTTTCAATTTTTCCCTGTGCATACTCAGAGTAAAGGGTCAACTGCATCTAAATATTTCTGAAATTTTTATCAGTGATGCATACAGGGGCTGGTTAAAATAATAGAAAAACCTTGGCAAACTAATAAAATAAATTTGAATGTGATGAAGGGTTCACCTTTTGAGGTAATTCCAGCCTCAATTCCCCGAGGTATTGATTCATACAAATTGTGAATGGTTTTCAAAGGAACTTTAGCCCATTCTTCAGTTAAATTACCCTCTAGTTCTTTTCGAGACGATGGCGGCGGAACTCGACTCCTTACTTGAATTTCTAAAAATCCACCATAAATGCTCAATAATGATGAGGTCTGGGCCAGATGAGATGCTCAACTTCATTAGAATGTTCCTCGTGCCATTCTTTAACAATTCTAGTTGCATGGATTGGTGCATTATCATCTTGAAAGATGGATTTCCCTTCCGGAAACAGTGCTTGAACCATTGGATTCCAAACAAAAATTCCTAAATAGTCTTGTCTGTTAATTCTTCCATGCATAAAGCGAAATCCTTGGCCCTGCGGATTTCTAAGAAATAGCACCCCAGATCATCACAGAACCCCCGCCATGTTTTACGGTTAGGAGAAGGCAGTCTGGATTAAACGCTTCTTTCGGCTGTCTTCAAACATACACATTGCTACAGGTCGAAATAAAGGCAAACGATGATTCGTCTGAGAAAATCACATTTTTCCACTGCTCGAAGGACCAATTCTATTGGCTTCTACACATCTCTAAACGCTTCGAAACACTTTTCTTTGAGAGCAGAGGTTTTCTAATTGCAGCTCTTCCGTAGAATCCAGATTTGTGCAGCTCCCGACGAACATTTTTTGTGGAAACTGGGTTCTGTAGGTGTTCATTGAGGTATGCAGTAATTGTAAGAGCCGTTGTCTTGTGACCCTCTCAAACAATTCGATTTAGAGTCCGACGGCCGCTCTCAGACAACTTCGACTTTAGGCCAAACCTTTGTTTTGCTCAGGACGTTTTTCCCTCTCTCTTTCAAAGGCAGTCATTATTTTGAGACAGTCCCTCTTGAAACGTCAAAGGTTCGGGCTGTTTCTGTTACACTAGCGTCTGCAATACGAGCACCAACAATTTGGCCTCTTTGAAAGTCAGATCTCAAATAGCTACAATAATAACCAATAACACATTAAAACATGTGAAGTTTTGATTGTTTATAACGTGTTCAAAGATTATGATTTCAAAATGTTAGGTGTTTCCACTATTTTGTTCAACTTCTTTATACAGCGTGCAATGAAAACCCTCACTGGTACGTCACTTTGGGGTCGGTGACTTACTATAGTAGAGTGAAGCACAGTAGCTACCTCCGGCGTAAAAATATCGATACTACTAATCAAAACCCAGCAGCCATGAGGGTCGGCATAGTATAAAAAGTTTTTGTAAATATTTTGACTAAGAACTTACGTGTCCCTCATAACTTTGAGGTATAATAATTGAATATTTTGTAAAAAGAGACTGAATCACAAGTTGAAATTGTGTTTTTCACTCCAGTGAGTACAAAATGCTCAGTTATTCATTTCATAACTTTGGGATAGAAGATATTTTTTAATAAAGCCTATATGATACCTCACCTTAATAAAAGCATTAGCTTATGAGTGGTGACGGTCCCGGTAGAAATCTGAAGGACTAGTGATTTTCGGTTTCTAAATTCATCGTACAGAGAATTTTCTTGCGCATCCAACGATCTAATTGGCTCTCAAGTACGTGCATTGGTTCGTCTCCTAGACGGGGTTGAAAACGCGCACTAGTGTGACCTTGACGCGCGCCAATGGATGGGTGATCTTCCCCTTCCCCCTTATTACGAGTCCATTTTGGGCGTTTCTCTACGGTAATAGCAAGAGAGTTCATTCATGGCGGGGCTTGAAATGCTTTTAACATTCTAACACTCAGCGATAAATTATGATGATGTAACTAGTGTTTGTTTTGAGTCCGGCTGCTCTGAGTTTTCAGCTAATTAGCTTGTTGTATAAACATCTAATCGCCTCCCGCAGTTTGAAGGTACAGGAATGGCAAATATATCAATCGAAAAGGCTTAAAAAGAGCTACACAGCACTAAAATTGAAACAAAAAAAAAATTAGTTTGAAAATGTAAAAAAAAAAATTTTTTTACAATGAAATGTCTGAAAATGTAAAAAAACACAGTTTTGAAAGTACAGAAATGGCAATTATATCAACCGATAGGGAACAAAAAGGGCTATAAATCCCTAAAGTTTGTGCGTAAAAAATGACTTGGTTAGGAAATTAGGGGAAAAATACAAATTTCATTTTGAAAAACGGCTGTCCTGAACACTTGCAATTTTCAATTTTAAAATGATTCTTCATCCACAATTTTTGGCGTACAAGAATGAAAAATATATCATTTGATAGAGTTTAGCAAACTCTATCGATAAAAGCTATTCGATCTTTGAAATATTTGTTATTTTGAAAATTATGCTACACGAAAAGAAGAGAAACGAGAAAAGCAAGTCAAATTTTTTTTAAAAAATCACTACAATTAAAAAAAAATTATCGGAAATTCAATCGCCCTTATCGTTAGAGAACTCAATAAACTATCTATAAACGAATTGCCGGTTCTGTAGCTTCAAAACTGTAAGACAAGAAAAACTTTCCCTGGATCCCAATTTTGACGGTTTAAAAAAAAAAAATTTTTGATGCAGATGCGAAAAAAACATCAATCCTAAAATAATCGCTATATCATTTCACACCTGAAGTGGAAATTTCAGAAAAATCCATCCAGAAATGACAGACTTTTTTGTTCACCGGGACCGTCCTCTTAAGAGTATGCGTTTTAATTTGCGTTCTCCTTTTTCATCAAATATTAAATAATAATGATGGTACTTTTTGCTGGTATCGTTTTTTGTCCAAAGCTTTAAGCTTAATTTTGTTTTCTACGATTTTTAAATCTATAGTAAACGTCTCCCCCAAGTGTGATACGCTATCAGCTTGTGAAATAAAAGCGGCAGAGTTTCAAATTCCTTTCAGGCCTTTTTATCAAGAAAAAATTATTTCTTTTGAATTTACTTTCTGCTATTGATTCTGACGATCTGTAGGGAGGTCCAGATGCCAATCTGTAGGTATTGAGAGGGACCTTTTCTAAACTTTGAAATAAGGTCAATTTGAACAGAATCTTCATACTGCGTGCATAATTCATAGAATAACCGGGACAGAGCAAGTGCATCGTGTCTGAGCTGCTGAAATAGAAGTAGCAGTAACATCGTTAAATTGCTTCCATGGCAACAAATCTTGTTCTCTTTCTTGCAGTGCGTGTCAGGGCTCATCTTTGTGACGTCATCAAGCTCTTGAAAGCTCGCTTTTCATTCCATGTTATTGTTAAATGATGTAACATGCAATATATAATTCTCTATTCACCATTTGAGCACCTCCTTTCAATAAAGGAACTATAGGAGATCGTGGAGCACTTAAAAGATGTGATCATAATGTATTCATTCCTCTCTCAAGTAATGACATTCTCTCCGCAGACTACGCAATAACCTGGTCGTTTCTTAGCTGAAGACGCGCTTGCCGGTGTTCATACAGAGATTTTAAAAGGTTTTAGAAGACGTCTCTTATTTCGCAACCCATTCTGATCGGATGTATTTTGGCTAAGCTACCAACCGAAGAATTATCTCAAATATGGGCTGTGGTTCGAGCGCTCTACCTTCGGTAAGTCCTAAATTTATAGATTTTTTTGGCGAGTATATTTTTGAAAAGAGGCTTGATCGAATTTTCGCAGAACTTCATTGACATTGTTGTCAGTAGATATTTCATAAGAGTAGAAGAAAGATTAACAAAGCAAGAATTTTGACTAATCTTGAACTGAACCTTGTTTTCATCTAACGCTGTAAAGCTAATAGATTCATAGAATAACATACATTCTATGATGAAATTTCATCGCTTACACTGCTAAATAACTGTAAAGAAAAACTGTTTGATTCAGAGATGCAGTCATTAAAATATTATCGTAACATTTCCACGGACTGCATAAATACCAATTTCGTTACAAATAAGGTTTCCTGCACCTCCTTCGCCTAGAGATAGCGCTGGTATACCCGAGTGTGGGGACTGTAGCGGTACTTTTCCCTGGCCATGAGAGACCTCCCTCCTCTACTGCCGTCATCACACTCTAACTGTCTTGCAGCTAGCCTGGATATGAGAGACCTCCCTCCTCTACTCCCGTCATCACACTCTAACTGTCTTGCGGCTAGCCTGGCCATGAGAGACCTCCTTCCTCTACTCCCGTCATCACACTCTAACTGTCTTGCGGCTAGCCTGGCCATGAGAGACCTCCCTGCTCTACTGCCGTCATCACACTCTGTCTTGCGGCTAGCGTATGAGAGACGAGTCTGCTCGTATAGCTTGATTATCTGTTAATGGATGACTACTCTAACATTAACATTGCTTGGTAAATTAGGCGGAACCTTCCATAGCTTTGAAATAAATGAAAGAGCTTGAATGAGCTAGTAAATCTCATTGAATTAAAATAGTAAGTTTCAGATTTCAATCGAAGAGTGTTGTCAGCATTTAGCAAAAAACGTCTGAAACAGATTACACAACTTAACATTCTTTTAGCGGAAATGAAATTAGATAGTACAATAGTATGAAAAATAATTTAATGAAAAGAGAAAACAAATCTTAAGATAATATAAGGCGACAATGTTCAACGCATACGAATTTCATTTGTGGTTTATGAACGGTCTAGTTTTACAAATAGATCCGAATTCTAAAATTCTAAAATCTGAAGCTAGTCAATGAATTGTAAATTGACTTGAATCTCGAAGTGAATCACTGGAAAATGTGTGATCTCTAAGGGTGCCTGCACACCAAAAGATTTCAAACAAGAAAGCAAGCGAGCTTGAATTGATTAACAGGGGTTCCTATGGGAGTCCACACACTGCAAGCAAGCAAGCAAGCAAGGGAGAAAGACTGAAGATTGGCTGAAGCGAGAAAGCAACTTTAAGATGGTTTCACGCTCGAAAGCTGCAGCGGGAAGCCTCTGGCAGTGTGCAGTGAGATGTCGACGAGGGAGGTGTGCTGCTCAATTCTTCCAGAATAGACTGAACTCCTTATATCCAAATTTTATGCTGTATTATGCCTTTTGAACTCAAAAGATCCAAAGCACAGGGACAGATTACATGTTTTAAAGCAATGGGGGGAAGTAGGAATGAAATTCAACGTTACAAACACATGCTTGTACCGATTGTTTTTGTTATAGACCTCTCTCCATGACATTTAGGAGCCAACTGGCTATCTTTTGGTGTGTGATAGATCTTGCCTGAAATCTTTCTCTCCCACTTGCTTTCTTGCTTTCAGTCTTTTGGTGTGCAGGCACCCTAACAGTTGAATCGAGAGGGAGGGGGCGGGTTAATTGAGCACTGGCAACTTAATTAGTACTTGGGCGTAATAAATCTTTCTTGCGATATGCCAGAATTTAAAATTGATCTGACTTCTAGGGACAAATGAATCAAAAAAAGTAACTACTTTTCTATTCTTTCGAATGAGGATTTTGCTAATGAGATATTGTAAAAATAACTGTGTGAAAGTCACTACGATACAATAAAAAGTGTCATCGATATATCCTCAGCAAAAATCGGCTTAAAATCATGAGGGCACTCTGTGCGCCGTTCAGTTTCAAAAAAAGCGTACAAAAATATTTTTGTGCGTCTGGCCAAAAGATAGAGACACCTCATACTGTTTTATAGGATTGTCGAATTTTTCGTTGAAAACGAAAAAAGAATTCATGGCAGAAGGTTCTATAAGATTCCTCGAAAACTAATGGTTAAGACCATCAAAATTAAACTTTCCATTATTCTGTCAACAAATCCCACGCACCGTAATTGCTCCGGTAATGATAGCCTTCTCAAGTATCATGTATTAATATTGCCCAGTCTTCTTCAGTTTTTAGTTATTTTTGTGCACGCTGTGCATCTGATTGTGCACCAGGCGTACTCTTGGTGTTACCGCATTCAGGTGTTAGCGATCATACCTTTTCTTGCTATTTACAACCAGATGCTAGTTAACTTGCAATCTTTAGGCAAGTTCCAAGTTCCTTAAATTTTAGGTCTTGAAAGCTCCTGTTTATTTATTACAGTAATGCCGTTCATAAACAACATGCTAATCATACGAGTAAATCACTTGAATAGAATCATGTCCTAAGACTTTCTGATTTGATTTTTTTCAATTTTTCTTCATACTCTTAATTAACTAAATTTTCACTACTAAGATTTAAGGTTGCGCAATCTCTTTCAGATGTCTTAGCTGAAGGTAGAGAGATATTCGAAATGTCTGATTTGATGGCAATGACATTTTACTTTATTCATGCCCTGTTATAAAATTTAACATAATCATTATGTTGGATAAGGTGATTACATAATGTGTTCGAACGCAAATTTATGGATCAATCAATATATGATATCTATGCTCCAATGTACCTACACTTTGCATGTATACATATATGGGAGTGAGTATATGTATATATTTAAGCTCTTATTTCATGATGAAGCTTTAATTTCGCTCACAACACCAACCATTTATAATAATGGAGATTTAAAGCTCTACGATTGTATCTACATCCAACAAGAAGATTTGTGTATTTCAGTTTAAGAATAGATTCAGTTTTCACCTCCAATTCTTCATCTTACGAGGTATAAAGCAAAAACGATATTTCGAGTATACATATTAACATTCATGCGATAAATCTTCCCGTAAATGCAAAGAAACTCGAATTTGCTGCTCTCTGTGTTTTCAATTAGCAGTCTTCATTACTCGTCAAGTAAAGTTCTTGAAAAATGTTAACAAGTGATTTATGCTCACCTCATGCATTAGCGTCTATTCTGTTTTCAGAGTTTTGTGCTGCTCAATGTATTTTCAGAATAAATAAGACTACCGATTTGTGGGCTAAATTTTTCCAAATTTTCGAATTACTCAATCCAACTTTGAAACATGCATGCATTCGTTGTGCTGTTCTTCATGTTTGGAGTTCCTAAATACGTAAATTAACATTATAATTGAACAATATTATGCGCAATTGAGAAAAAACTGTAATTGAAGAAAACGTCAGGTAGTTTAAAATTAAGCATTGTTCCACGAAACAGGCAGGTCACCAACCCTCGTACGATACCGAGTTGTTGTGATGTACTAACAATGGCTGGCACTACGCAGCAGCGGCTTTCCAATGGCAAGAGACACAAAATTGACTGCTCTAAGGTTGCTCACATACGACGCTCTGCGTTTCAACTGTAGGGCTTCCGACACCGCTGCGCACATCCAGTGCAGGATTGCCAGATCGAGCTTTTTAAAAGGTGTTGCGTGATAAAGTCAATTTTACAAGATTTTTAATACTTTTCGTGACTGAATTTGGTATAAAAAGATCAAATTCCAGAAACTTGGCCAGAAAGACAGCTAATCTGTCAACCCTGATCCAACGCTGTAAACAAGAGTTCGTCCGCCACGCGCGCTTCCCCAGAGCAGTGGGCGAGAAATAACATTCGTACAATTTGAACTGTCTTGAACTTTAACTGTAAATAGAAGACACAAGTAACCTTCATTCGTCCCTTAAATTTTTCATTTTGGACGCGAATCCTGTATGTACGATTTTGTTGATTACTTTCTGATCAAAATTTGACATTCAACAAGCAATTTAATTGCTCAATTTAATGGTTGAATATTATTTAATTGTAGTTTGAAACACAACACTATTTTTGCACATCAATTCACCCTCACGTCCATTAATTATAAATATTTTAATAACACTCTTCACTAAATTTAATTCATACACATTTCCAAAAGCTGAAAAATTGATTTCTTAATTTGACAAAGCGCAATCATGATAGATCTTGATTGCTACACGTTTCTTCTGAAATTAATTCACTCTCTGCTTTGACAACTATAGTTGTTTAGTCTATATAAGTCAAAGTTTGACATGTGGATCGACCATTGAGAATTTTATTCCTAGGCAAGGGAGGGTTACCAGCATCAATTTCATAGGACAGTGTCCACAGTCTCACGAGATGAACTTTGTCATTCATAATGCTAAATTGCTGATGGAGAACTTGCTAAGTCTTTTCTCATTATACTCTAGGTATTTCATTACAAAATTGCTTTTTCTGCCTAATTGATCAAATACCGAAAATGTACGTTAAAGGCATTGTTACTACAACCTAAATGATAAAACGAAACAGTGTACATTGAATGAGCGTAAAAATTACTTTCATCAAGAATTGTTATAGCTCAAGATTATAGTTCATGGTTAAGCCGTACTAGCTCTCTTGCTTGGAAACTAGCTGACCTACTTTATGCATGCAACAAATGACCGACTATCTGCTTATTTTTAGCGTTTTGGCCATAGACAAGAAAATTAAGTCTGTTCTTAAGTTACTTTAATTACTTTATCCGTAGCTCAAGCAATTGGTAGACGAAGATCATCCCTTCGAAAATCACTCTATGTTCCCACCCACAGCGCAGGCTTTGTTGCCAACTTGCCCCACAAAGTCTGCTGTATGTACATGATGTGACTGAGAGTTGTTTCTTCCCTAAGAATCCCATGGACTCCCTGCAAAACACGCTGGCGAGTATCCTCAAAGGGAAGATGCCGGCTGACATGTTGGACAGCGTTCTCAACCACGACAATGTGGACACGAAACTTGACGTGGATGACCTCAAAGACGTCACTCCTCTCATCTTGGCAACAAAGGCAGACAAAATGGACGTTGTCAAAGCCATTCTACTAGTGAGTCTCTCATTAACTACTCACTGTCATTCTCAAAATAAATCAAGTGTGATCATTATGAGTAGAACATACTCTATTTGTGTGACTATGGTTGAAGATCATATCGTTACAACTTAATTTTCCAGAAATTGGCTCCGTGTAAGCTGTAAGTTTTTCTCATTCAACCTAATGTAATATCAATGAAAAAACATTTCTGCCAGTTCTCCTCTAGCTGATGGAGGACGCCGTTTTTTGTGAGACGCATTTTCACTTTTACTCATAAAGGTATTCCAGTTCTCTTGCTCCCAAGACATAGCTGTTGCTAAATACTGAACATTAGTTAAGCCTTAATACGTTTTATTAAATTTGCATACTGGTTGAAACCTTTATCATATTTGTGCGGTGTAAAGATCTCGAGGTTCACCAGTGGCATGTGTGCATCGCTACGATAATCTTTGAGGAAATTTGAAAAAATTCAAGGAAATTCTAATACCAACTCAGGTAACAACCTTGAGCATTTATCTCCATTAACACAATTAATCTGAAAGAAATAGAGAAGAAGTACTTTAAAAACATTAACTCAGAACGTTTCGAGCCTAGGCTCATTCACAACCAAAAAGTCTGCAAGTAAAATGAAAAACAAGTCAGAACACCCAAAATTACAGAAGCGCAGAATATAAGCACGAAAAAACAGACAAACGAAAAGAATAATAATAATAGTTATAATTTATCGGTTGACTTTTTCAGAGGGTATGCACTCTGCATTTCGTTGAGAGATGGTTTGAGCTTATGAATGAATAATGATTCTAAAATACGTAGGTCTAAGTTGGCGGTGCAAGTGTCTAATATTTTAAATTTGTTAATGTCAGTAATCTGTTCACAGGAATCGTTACTACAATGTTGTCTGATACTAGAATGAGTAGGAGAGGTAAGCAAGCGACCTGTACGATGACTAGCTACTTAGACCTTAGATCAACTTAGACCTACGTATTTTAGAATCATTATTCATTCATAAACTCAAACCATCTCTCAACGAAATTCAGAGTGCATACCCTCTGAAAATAGTCAACCGATAAATTATTACTATTATTGTACTTTTTGTTTGTTTGTTTATTTATTTTTTCGTGCTTATATTCTGAGCTTCTGTAATTTTGGGTGTACTGACTGGTTTGTCATCTTATTTGCAGGCTTTTTGTTGGGAATGAGCCTAGGCTCGAAACGTTCTGAGTAAATGTTTTTAAAGTACTTCTTCTCTATTTCTTTCATTGTAAATTTGCTTCGCAAAAAAGATTTTCCTTTGCACAATTAATCTCTATTGAAGTTCAAGTTTAAAACTTAAAAAAACATAACTTTCTTCATCAAAGTTCCCAAGTGAGCTTCATTTCTATTTTCTTCAGCAGAAATTCAAAAGATGATGTTGCACACTTTTTCAAATGTAGGGTTACTGAATCCTGACATCACGCAGTGTAATGTATATTCTGACTTGTTGTCAGAATCTTGATGTCTTCAATGGAAATTTAATACCTATTTTGTCCAACATGAGTTAATTCAATTTTTTGAATACCCCATCAGTAATCGATCAGTGTAGAAAATCTAATTCTTTACAAGAAGGCGGAAAGTTCTACATGAGTTTTGTTACGCTACTCGTGTTTGATGAATTAAGTAAGAGGTCTATGCACTAACGTTGACAATAGCATCTGGAGAACGAAGTGCCATGTAACGGTGACGTGGCTCCTTACTGTACAGCTGCAACCAGACATGGCAGCGACCGACGGAGAGGGTAACACAGCTCTACACATCGCAGTCAGAGGTGGCAATGCAGACTTGGTTCTGGAGCTCATCAAAGTGAGTTGTTTTCCAGTGCACAAAGCTCTTGTACTGCAGTTATGGTGCTTTTATTATTCACAGTAATCGCTAAAGCTCATCGGACTATGTATATGGAAGCTTCATTTTTCTAGTTTGTTTTCACAGGTATGTTTAAAGATTCGGCTCAACGCATAGTTTATAGAAACTCCTTGGTCGTACTGAAAAAAATTCCTTGGGTGTTCACGCGAGAAAACTTGCCATTGCCCAAAGGAGCCTATGAAGTACATATATTCTCAAATTAATGCATGGGATGGTTTTCCGAATACTTCCATGAACCATCCTACCTAATTGTCCGAAAATACAATGTGACGTATTTTCTGAGCAGGATAAGAAAGAATGTATATACATAGTAATTTAAAAAAAAAAAAAATTCGGACACCACAACTAACAGGTCAAAACTGTATATTAATGTTCTCTTCCTTGTGAAATGGAGTTGCTCTAAAGACGATGTCTAGTCTAGGTGCGCAGCAGCTCGTGAATTCCACTGTACATACATATATAACATTTTAAATTACCTTGAACATCTTCACCGTTTCAACATTATGAACATTCAGACTTCAAGCATTTGAATGGTGCAAGTTGTGTTTTACTCAGGAATAGTAAAAAAGAAAACAGAACTTTTCAGTTCTGAGTCTCTGTGCAGCGGCAATTCTAAGGCTGATCTCGTTCCAATGGATGAAAAAGGGAACTTTCGCGTAAAAGTTAATTGATGTGATATTTTTATTTAGATAACTGAAAGCCTCACCTTTTACTCTGAGCAAAACAGACACAGCGCTGATGAGTTGTCTTACCTTATTTTCGTATCCAACAGAACATTAACTGCTAACTTGAAGATATTCAAACTCGATGAACAAACTGTGAGAAACTTTAACGTATGTATTCATTTTGAAAGCTACAAACAAGGTATAATTCGGTAAAAATATTATTAAAAATGTTATATTAGAATACGAAAAGTAAGCACACTGTTAATTTGAAAAGCAATCAATAAATGGGCATATTGCCTTGAGCTCCTGGAAAGAAGAGATGCGTAGCGGTGCCGCCAGCGCTAGTCTACGTAGCGAACGCCGGCGTCGCCACGGCGAGTCAGGTCAAGTGCGCCCTCGCGCCGCAGCCAAACAAGCTAATTGGACGCTGCCACGTACGCAGCTTTCTGCAGCCGGTTCGAGCAGGTTTTGAATCCTTCCTGGCAATCCTATTTACGCCTTACCTTTGAAAATTTCTGAACAAATTTCCTCCTAGCTGACAAGAATTGGTAGAATTATATTGAATGATGAAAATCTAAAGTTCTGCTCACAAAAATAAGATTGTAGTGAATTGGAAGCCTCGCATTATTCTCTGAATGCTAAGAGGTCGACTGAATAGACAAGGATAATTTGTACGCACTTCTTACGTCTATTTACATTTGTACCATCAAGACTGTATGAAAGTGATTTTCGCCATTCATAATGGGGTTCAGGCGGTTCATGAAATATCAGTAAGCAGAAGCGTTTCCTGACTTAATTCTTAGGTTTATTTGCACTTGAAAGTCTTCATTAGGTTGATTTTTTTTATTCAAGTGTTGACTGAATTACGGCACCATGCTCTTACAAGTCACGACATTATGAAACTAACACAAAAGATTTGGCGTTACTTGACCAAAAGTTAGGGTGCTGTTCTGGGAAGTATTGATCTGAACTTAATAACGCAGCTACTCGGCACGAACTGAAGCTTGCAGACCTGCTTCAGCAGAAGGAGCTGTTTAGTGGTCACCGGGGAAAGAGTTCTGAAAAATCCTCTGTTTAACAGAAATTGCGATGCTTGTAGAGATGTTGAAGGGCGTGTACAGGGTGACAAAATTATCATTCTTCATCTTGGTTTTGTAGAGAATGACTGAATTACGTTGACAAATACCGTACGCGTAATGGAATGGGTTTGAAATATCAGAGGGTGAAACGGTTATGCATGTTAGCGTTGTGCTCATATTAGCTCAAACAAGAGTCGTACAACGCAGTGCTGATATCCTGTAAAGACTGATAAACTTCTCATCCTAACTTGGTCCCTGTGAAAACTGAGAGACATTCAGGTTTTTTGATTTTCAACATGTGCGGGGAAAGAGAGACACTATATTCAGCATGACAGTGTTGAGAAGACGCCAAAAGCACTTCTTAACTTCGTTATAAGAAATGTTATCTCGAACGCGTTGACTCATGAACCCGAGAATGACATTGGCATTACTTGATGTGAGCTTCGTTGATATTTGCCGTGCCGCAATAACGTTCAATGCCCGTTCAATAATTTAGGAGCGAGGTATTAATTCTGCAGCGGCATGACAGCCGCCATCGATTGGCGTGCGAAGCAGCGCCGGTGGGGCGCAGGTGCGAGCGTTGCACGCATGCGGCGTCTGCGTCGCTCTTTCGTTACTTTCATCCTTTCATTCCCATAGAAAAGGAATGTGGCTACCAACCTCAAATTTCATCCTTTTCAATTTTAATTATCGTTTATTTATAGTATTTGATTCATTTTAAATCAGTAAAGCTTAAGATAGCCAAAATTAAGTTGGGAACTATCTCGGCTCTAACTTTCAGTTAACCAATTCTCAAAATTAGTGAGGTACTACTTACTCAGCAGGGAACTTCATGTAAAGTTGAGTCGTATGGTTTGAATGCAACATTCTTTCAAAGTTCGAACTACATAACCAATTTGATTGCTAGGCTTGTTCATTGTAAAGCACGAAGCCTTTAAACTTTTTCATACGTGTGCAAAATGTCACAAATTTCAGTTGAAACGTTTTAAGAATATTGTCCTGAATGCAATTAAATTCAATAAATTTTTTTGCGGCCATTATTCACTGAATAGAAAAATTAAAGATATAAATCATGTATCATAGATTTGCAAGAACAATAAATCCCAACCGTTGCCTCTTTTGATTGCTTTAAATTTACGGAAACATCTTTTTACACGGTATTACGACAAACAACCGAAGTAGGTTATGTATTTATTGTTATTTTTTAATTTATGTACGAATGTAATTTGGAATATGACTTCAAACTTAGAGAGCAAATCCATCGTTTCTCAACCGGAGGAATAGTTACAATACTACTTTGTAGATTCAAACTCTTACTTTAGGACTGCTTTAGCACTCGATATAAACCCAAAATTGGCTAGAATTAAATTTTCACACTTCAAATCTCAAGAAAACTGTTCGCATTTCTTTGAAAGGCTCTGTATCGACATTGAGCGCAGTCCAGATTATTTATATTCAGTTTAATTCATCCCAGTGAATGTTGCACAGAGTTCGTTTTCCTTCCTCGTCTATAGGCGTGATTTGCTCTTCCGTGGGGCAAAAATGAAAATTTTTACTTCAGAAATTAGCGCTTTGTTTTTGCACGCATGATGTGCGGATGTTAGGTCGATATCTTTAAAATTAGAGGAAAATAATATTTTGAAATTTTCATGCTGGCACTCGTTAACACGCTTGTCTGCACAAATTTTGTTTCAATTTTTTGGCAACGTGATAACAGTGCTAACAAACATCGGCATCTAAGAATGCTTTATTTCCAATCAAGCCTGATCCATATTACCTTCTACTTTGGTTTTTCAAATGCTCATAACTAACGCCAGGACGCCATGACGGTTTCCCCCTGGTCAAGGCCGGTACCCATTTCAGACACCTGGGTTGAGTGGGGTTTTGTGCTTTGAGTTTTTCCCACATACCCAGCGGAGAAAGTCGCAACACAGCGCCGGAATTCGAAACCTCGACACCTTCACCGAAGGGCGATTTCTTTAACCACACAGCTACGAAAAGCACAAAGGCTAAAGACTAGAGGTTAACGTGTGGGAGCCTTCCCTTGCTGTAGGACATTCCTTGCTATAGGAACAGTAAGGCATTACCGAACGAATGTTTAATGGATGTCCAAATTGAGTTCTACAGAGCTTGAAAGAGTTTATTTATATTTTTGACGTTACTTATAACTGGATACCTTCACGGTTTATTTTTACTTTACGGTAATGCTGATTGTGGGACATTTCAATCTTAGTGTAAAGTCAGTCTGTACGAAAACTAAAGTGTTTTGGTTATTTGATGTCATTTAACTTCATGCAACTGCGTACAACGTGCGTACACAAGAGTGCGGTGTGTTCCGTAGATCTTGCAGAAAATTCAGTGCCACAGCTGACATTACGTATTTGAAACTTTGTTTTGATGACCGTAGAGTTCATTGAACACTTTTTTACGGTTACGTGCATAAACGTATGTAAAGTTCCTGATGAAGTAAAATAACTCATGAATGTTCTCTGAATAACTATGACTATGTTGACATATTTAAGTTGTCATAGTTAGTTATTACGTAAGCTGCTGGGAAATGCAGGTAGCATGACCACGTCCATTGAAGGGACAGGATCTATCGAACAACACCAGGCCACCGACAAAGACGCGGGCGCAACGCCACGTCTCGTCCATCGATCGGCTCACGCGACGGTTTTAGGAAGAGGAGAGAAAACTTTGTTCTACAAAGTGTGGTCTTGAATAACTTTTTCAAAAGTTATTCTAAATATTCGCACAAGTTTATTTTAGTTTGCTTTTCAACAGTCTCTCATTATCCGCAATACTTTTACCAGAGCATTCATGGGTCACGTATACGAGGGGTTTTAAGGGTGTCACGTTGACGGTGCTTATTATGAAATTAAATTTATCATTTTACTGAAAACCATCGTTTTTCAATTGATTAATAATCATAAACTATTTATGATTCTTCCAAATTACCAGAGCTTCATCACGACGACGGCTCAAAATATTCATGGAATATGAGAAAGTTAGGCACGATGTCATGCGGTTGGCCAAGACGAATAGAATGTAAAGGCATTGAAAAAATGCGAACCAATCATCAATCTCGACAAACTCATTTTCTTCTCAGTTTTCTCAAAACTCCTCACAGTTTTTTGACGTGTGACATTTTTGCTCTCAAAACTGCAAAAATTGGTCTTTTCGAATAACTTTGAGTAGATGCTACAATGATGTCATATTTATATTCCAAGTCTCTTGAAACCCATAACAGAAATTGTCACAATAAAACTGGTTCAATTTTTATAAATTTACATTCTTGAATTAAAATTGCTGACACCGTTTGAGATTTGCAGTGAACACCAATGTAATTATTTCTCAAAAGTTTCCACCTATGAATAAAAAACAGTTTACCATTCACAATGTGCTTTCATCCTCTCCTTGCTCAAGCTCACGTAGGACAAATTGAGTTCATTTTATCAGTTGGCGGTCAATATGAAGGTGAAAGCGCCCTTACTGTGAGCCGAAATCAATGAATAAAAATATCAGTTTGTAAAGCTTGGCTCAAAGATTTGGTATCCCAAATTACAATTAGCATTTAATATTATGTTCCCATTACGCTGAATCTATCGTTTCATGTAAGTACTATATTTGCTAGAACTTTGAAATTACTCAAAGCAAGCCTTCGCCAGTTTAAAATTAATAAAGTTAATAAGGTTTTAGATTTGTAGTTCAAATATGAGGGGAATTGATTAATTTGTGATGATGAGGGAAAGTAATGTTTTTCACTTAATTCATTGAATTTAGCCTGACATTATTTAGTATTAAACTTTGAACTTACGACCGATAATAACTTCATTTGTTGAAAATGCATCACTCCACATCACCCACACGACGATTTCAAAAGTTCATGCCCTGTAACACGAGTTGACGGAGTGCCATGGGCTGTCTGGACAGTGCGACAGCCTGGGTTTCAAAATGTAAACATTTGCTGCGGATTGAGGCTGAAGTGCAGACCCGTTCAGCACCGCAGCGGTGATGCAGTTCGAGTGACGGCCTCGGTGTGCGGCCACAAAGCGCTGAAGGAGTTTGCGCTGGGCAATTAAGGCGTGTTGAAATCCAAACACTTGGCAGGTCAGTAGCGGCTGCGATCACCTCAAGTCTCAGACGAGCGATGCTCTCTGGGAGGAATTACATCAAAAATAAGGCAGGCAAAGTGTGCCGCCAAAATGTGACTTACCGGGAAATCTGTAAAAAATGACCAGGGTCCCGGACTGGAATCAAACGTAGGTCAGTCCTGTCCAAAATCTACTGCCTATCCCTGTAACACGAAGACATGTAACAGAATTAACAAATTAACCACAGATGAATAGATCTAACTTTTCTATACATACAAAAAATTACGTAAAATTATCTTTCATAAATTATATCATAATTATCATTGTATCAAATTATCCATGGAACGGCCGCTTCCTTGTGATAAAATGAATGTACTCTTACTTTTGCGCAGTTATTACTTTGTTTGTTTACTCGGTAGACTTTTCTCGTCTTCCCCTACTCTGGTGCGTTTGTGTGATGACTGTGCCCTCTCAGGGGGAGGATACAACTATTGTATCTATGGGAATTAGCGCTCCCAGGGGGAAATGTGTGAGGGCCCGAGCTGAGAGGTAGGCCTTTTTTTGTTGAGACTATGTTGTTTTTGTTATGTTGGGGATCTCTTTTTTCGGTTCACTGCTGTCATATTTTCAGCACCTACTACTTTCTTCTTCGACTTTCATCGTGTTTCATAAACTTTTTTCTCAACTTATCTCAACTTATTTCTAGGCCTCTTCCTCATAAATCCCGAGTTCTCTTATCGCGATCCCAAATGGTGCCTTCCTCTTTCCTCTCTTTGGGTGCTTTTAATGTGGTTAGGGAGGCTTAAACTAGTATCTAATCTAATCTTGTATGGTGCGTGTCTGACGGCATGGGAATGAGGTAGCAGCATGAGACTCGGCACGAATTTATCACGATGTTACGTTCTATCTTAATCTAAGAAACAGTCAATATATGTAGTTAATTTTTATCACGTTTAATATGTGTCGCCTACGTTAGGGAATTAACGTGTTGTAGGAAAATTAAACAGGTTGGTGAGTTTGAAAAATTTTATATATCAATTCAAAAGATTATCTTCGGGCTCAAAATAGCCGTATGCGATGAACCAAAGAACTCTAGTTATGTCAGACTGGCTGATGGTTTGCATGGTTGTTCCATTTTCCTTAATTAACTGATCAATGTCAGGAAGATCTATCAAGAAAGGGGTGAGTTTCAAAGAAGATGCATCAATTGCGACGAGTGTGGCATAGACATGATCTATTCCTAAAGAAGTTGGTTAATATTTTTAGTAGGTTTTCACGATGCAGCAAAAAAGTTGCGGTTCCCCAAAACAGAGCTTCAGTAAAATACCAAGAAGCCAGTAAAATCAATATAACTCAAAAATTCTCTCTTAGCAGCAAATTAGT
Organism: Platorchestia sp. MABIK; assembly: GCA_014220935.1. Classification (NCBI taxonomy): domain Eukaryota; kingdom Metazoa; phylum Arthropoda; class Malacostraca; order Amphipoda; family Talitridae; genus Platorchestia; species Platorchestia sp. MABIK. The sequence continues at coordinate 37,427 of JACJUY010003569.1, forward strand.
TCAACACCGTATGGAAATGGGCTCATTTAGAATTAAACGATTATTTGAGGGTGTTTTCCACGAAGGACTGAGCCATCCTCACTCCATCGATTCTCAGTTGACCGGCCACGCTTTCGTAAAGCAGTTCTTCATGAAGGTGATGCAACATTTATCGGCGTACAATGGTGCTCTACATCTATCAGTTATTTGCCCCAACTGAAGGTTTAAGAAAGGAATTTTTCTTTCCAGATGTGTAATACTTGAGTGTTCATTTTATGGAAGTTGCATTGCTATGTTTCTGCTCTTTTGTTTTCAGTTTAAAGCTTAATTTGCGTAACGCCCGTTACAATGATAGAAAAATGTCATGAAATGTTTTTTTCTTGCGATCGGCTTCTGCGTTTTTTCAACATCCTTATCGTTGCTCTCACTGTTTCATTTGTCTGAACAATAGTTTACGAAGAAAACAAATTAGATAATTATAGTTAAAGATTTCAGCAGACACAAACCTTAATTCCTTTCGCATCAAAACACTGGCATAAATCGAACAGTTCTAGTTCTATTGAATTAGAAGAACGGCCACAGTGTCTTTCAGATCTCGAGGTATTAAAACATACGGAACAATAACAAATTTACAAACTGTTTAGGAATTCATTCAATGAAAGCAATTTGATGCCAACCGAACTAGTCTTTGCAATTGTTCTAACTTTAGCAATTCATAAGATGAAATACAATCATCTTGCACAATGAAATACAATCATCACAAGATGAAATACAATCATCACAGCAATAAATTGCATTACCATATATATGTGTTTTAACCTTAAACATTCCTTGATTTATATACCTGTAAATAGTTCTACTTGGCTTATAAAATTATTTTCCTTTCATTTTGTACTAAGCTAAGAATCAATCTGTAAAAATGTCAACAGTTAGCAATAATGCAATGACTTGAACTTTTCAATCAACAGTCAGAGTTAAATTCCATTAATCAATTGAAACAAGCAGTGAAAATACAGGCGTGTTGTACTAGATAACCGTAAATCAAATTTAGTTCGATTATGCCGATAAAGATCATTCAGAGTACATCACAAAACACGTTATGAAAGTTTTAGCTATCGTACAAACGAAACTATTCAGCAAAACGGAATGAGCGACAAAGGCCACGATGTCAGGGCCATTAAGCAACTCTAGAAGCGCAATCGATGCCCCAATACCACCAAAAAAATCCTTGACATTACGGTTGGAATCAACGCATGACGTACGGGAATGCGATGTCAATCATCAATGAATATCACAAGTACTTCTTAATAGAGTTCATAGAGAACTTTGAACTCTATATTAATTAATTCTTCATTAATGGAGGATGTTTTTTAGCAGATGATATTTTATTAACAGAAAATATTCCCAACTTAAATATTAATAGAGAATATTTTCTTCATAATTATTAATAGAGAATATTATGAACACTATGTTAATAGAGTTCATAGAGTTCATACCTACTGGCAATTATCACTGCACATGAATATAACGCCGCGACAACGACTGAACATAACATTCGAGATTCTATCATAAATTAAAGCGGAAATGACAAGTAGGAAGTAGTATTCTTTTCACTCTGGCGACTCTAACGGTTTCTTGTATACTTTTATAAATATGTTTAACACGAGCGTACAGCAAGCTATAGCTTTCAATTTGGGTTGATATATCATACGCCCCTCAGGGGGATACAACTATTGTATCTATGGGAACTAGCGCTCCCAGGGGGCAAATGTGAGGACCCGAGCTAACGGTTAACGCAACGAAACGCAACGAAACTCAACAAAACTCAACGAAACGAAACTCAACGAAACTCAACGAAACGAAACTCAACGCAACTACACGAAACGCAACTCAACGAAACGCAACGAAACTCAACGCAACGAAACTCAACGAAACGCAACGAAACTCAACGAAACGCAACGAAACGCAACAAAACGCAACGAAACGTAAATTATTATTATTATTACAATGCAATGATCCCATAAAAATGTAATTATGTTTTGTAACTTTGGCACATTGCCAAAGCGACAGCTAAATAGTCTTGGACCGAAGCTGTCGTTAAATGATATTAATAATAATAATAATACATGGCCTTGTAGTTCGAACAAATTTCAAGCGTTTGTGCGCCCACATCTTGTCTGTATCTGGGTAATCTGGGCACTACCGCCTATATAAGCCGTACTTGTCGAGGCTTAGGCGCTCATTCGATCTAATTCTTGTCCTCTGCTGACACCTGTCCCAATAAACTCCGTCCAACGCCACTCGTGTTTACCTGCCCCGCATACGTTTTAATAAAATTAGGTTCTTAATTTATTCTTAAATTAGTTTGTTTTCCCTGTGTAATTTAATGGGATCACATCAGTTCTCTTAACAAAAATATTAATCATCCTCTTAGTAACGAAAACGACAACTATCAACCACTCTCTCATATCGCTGGTCTATATTTTTGTCATCAGTTGTATGTTGTGTCGCTGGAAAATCCTTGGCGGTGCCACCAGTTTTTCTGTCAAGTAAATTTAATTAATTATATACAACAAATATTCAAGTACACAGGGATGGCGCTACGCATTTCAGGTTGCAAGGTGACGGAAAATAGCTGTAGTAGGAGTCATCGCGTTCGTCATCTTTAGAGCCTCCACCGCGTTCAGTAGTAAGAGGTTTGTAAATGAAAAGTTTCATTTGGACTCCTGTACATTAGAAACCTTGTCATTCCCTTGACTGTGTCAGCATTCATCGAGCATCAGCGCCCCTACTCGTTTCATTTAGTTATGTACAGGTCAAAAAATTCCAAAATGTTAGTCGTTTTTATTTAAACAATTAAATGGTATATCTTTCATTTCCCTCATTTGTTTTGTTGTGTATAACGGTCAGCTACTGCATCAAACAATATCAGGTATTTCAGGGTATTTTATATTAATACTCTACTAATTTGACGAATGTAATGGACTGAAAGCACTGTTCATGCAACTTCAAAGCTATCATTGAATGTAAATAATGGTCATAGGTATGAGAGACAAACATTGATTTACAAGACTCTGAAAAATACTTGAAACCTTAAGGAAGATGCAGTAGCCCAGAGTTAAGTGTGGTAAAATATAAGAGCTAGAGTGTCAAATCGAGCGTGTGCAAGTTTAACAAAAGAGAATAGTAAGAGAAACAAAGTTGTTCAAGGGCAGCGCAGTTTAATTCACACACACGGAGAGTTGATGCCATTGTTCTCGTACAGGCCGGCAGCGACGTGAACTCCTCCAACGAGGCTGGACACCCTGTGCTCAGAACAGCCATCTTGGACAACGAAACCACTGAGATCCTCGAGAAGCTATTAGAGGTTTGAACAATTCGTCATTGATAAACATTTCTTAATTTACTCCTAGCATTGCGTAAGCTAAGCTTAAACCAGTAGCCATTTTTATTGAACTTACTTGAACTTATTCATTGAATACTTCTCCGCTGATGTCTTAACTTCTTATTTTCTATTTCCATCCGATATATAGGAAGTAACATAATCTGTTGAACATTACTGAATGTGCTTTAGTATTAAGTAAGTCCATAAATCTCCAAGATACTTCCCGCAGTATTTGCAATGCGTATTGCACGAATCCGTTGAGGGTTTAAATTTGAAATTAAAACTGGCCTCACCTGTTACACTTAATGTCTATTGTGGAGGAGGGCGGGGTGCTGTGCAAACGACTCCTTGGACAAATATCTTCGCCTTTAATTTTTTTTCCTCACTTCACTTTTTTTAATCCCATAGACGCTTACGTTTTTTTAGCCATCACTGCGAACTGTGCTGAAAAAACAATCATCAAGCAATTATTCATCATCAAGCTGAAAAAGCTTGATGTAATGTTGCACCCTTGTTATGAGCTCAGATAATGGAAAAAGAATTGTCTTCATATGCTAAATGCTCTGATGAAACACCAATAAAGCTTCTTCCGACCTGTCAGAGGCCCAGGATAAACAATAGGGGTAGGTTAGTTAGGTTTATCTATCCTATGCCAAAAAGATTGGAACCTTCAAGGGAAATACTTCTAATTTATTTCAGCTATACAGTAGATGGGCCTTCAGGACTTTCGTACATCGTGCCCACTTCGTATCTTTCTCTTACACATGTAGGGGGAGTGACCTCCGAAGTGTTTTTACCGTTGTTTTCAGATTTTTTTTAATACATGAATGAAATAACCGAAGGAATACATTTTCTTGGTATTCTCTCGACCTTTTGTTTAACCAATGACACGGCTGTTATGATGCTAATGTGTATTTACAAACTAGGGATCTTTATGATGAGACGTCTTAAAAACTAATACTTTGTTTCTTACGCATAAATTTTATTGCAAAAAAGTTTTTTTTATTTCTTTTACCTCTTCTTAGCTGCATCTTCCATTTCTTTTCTTCCTCTTCATACCTAATTTGCTGCTTCAATGTTCAGGGTTCAACTTGAGCATAGGTTCCCGGTTTTCTGAAGTCCATTCTAGATGGCTGTCAAGATACGAGGTTCTTTATTTACTGGAGATCAAGGTAAAAGAAACAAAAGATTTTTATACTATAATTATCAAGGAAAAAGTAGAAATAGCTCGACAATTCGAAAATAAATAGATATTAGCTAATCGAAGGTACTGAGCAAACTTAAGAAGTAGAAGAAGCTATCGTATCAAATAGAGAACATTACTGGGATTTTAAGTTGAACAGTTTGCTTTGAATTCCTGGCAAAAAAAGAAAAACAGTGTGGTACTAGGCAGGCCAAACCTAATTATCCAACCTGAAACAAAGAAGAAAAAAAATTGACAAAACTTTATAGAAGTTACCATTTGCATCGTTTCTATAATCTCAGATCTCAAAAAGAAAATTTATTATGTTCACGAAATAAGTCCTGAATTCGCAAAGGCTAGCAAATGACTACTTACTGTAGAGTAAGCAAGACAAAACACAACTGGATGAAACTTCAAACCGACCGAAGAGAATTAAAAATTTATGATAAAAGGTCGCACCGCTATGTAGTTAACAGATGTCTTTAACCTACAAAAAATATCCTGACAATGGCCACTTCTCTTTGCTTTTTTAAAATCGCTTTCGTAGTGGTTAGGGTGTCTCAGACCAATGTAATAATACCATAATAATGCCGTAGCATTTTCTCAGAAAAAACCTTAGTAACGATAGTAACAACCTTCATTTTCACTCTGAGACTATCTAATTTTTCATTATTTTTTAAAACAAACAAACAAACAAAAAATTGCATTTATATTTTAACCCATCCTAACCTGAACCAACCGTTCGTGTCATTTAACCATAAACAGAACTTGAAAAAATTCAAAATTTACGATCAGGCGCTCGCCAAGGTAGCCTACGTAGTCATTTAGCTTCGGTTTTAGGTGCCCTCTCCTGAACGGCTCAGTGGGTAGACGGTATAGTCCTAACGCACGTTATTCTGGTGTAGCAGATGTCTGAAGTAGCTGAAGAGGGGATTGATAATAATTGTATGAATAACCATATTTAGTTAGCAGTCCTGCCAAGAAAACTTTCTGATAATCAGAAAAAAGTTTAGATATAATGTAGAAGACTGAAACCATACACTTTTAGGTTCGTGTTAATAGAAATCGATCTATTTTCGTAATACAGAACTTCATTAACTTTATAACTTAGTAAAACATCGTAGTTGTGAATCAATCAACGATTTTATTAGCATAGTGGGCTTGAGAGGTGAAATCTTTTGTAATCCCATCTTATCGTCCATTAAATCTTCCAGATCATCCTAGCATTTCTGTGCAAAATTCATTGTACCGACAACTTTTTTTAAACATACTGCCTGGATATAGCTTTAGCTTGAAAATGCGTGTTTTGTGCGTGAACCGCCAGGCTGGAGCAAAGACGGACTACACAGAGCCGGAGCCGCCTTTGCAAACGGCGGCGGAAAACGAGAAAGTTGACGCCGTGCAAGTCCTCCTGCAGGTATGTGTTTGACCTTTCTATTGGAGCTGCTCAATTATTTGCGTGCTGTATTTTTATAACTGATTCCGATGAATAATAGATCAATGAGCAACACTTTCATTACGAATAGGCTAGAACATGATATGCTCGAAAAGCGATTATGTAAACTCATAAGGTTATTTTCAAAATGACTTGTTGTTGGAAATTCAAACGGTATCGAGTTTCTGGTCCTCGTCAGATCCGAATATTATATTTTAAAGTCATGCTCTCATCTCATTTGATAGTCGCAAAAGCATGCAATACAAGAAAATGTTGGTCTTACACTTATAGGACTCGCGTCTTCGTGTTGCAGAGCGCCTGGTTTTCGGACCAAATTTGTGCTTAGATCGTCGTCTTGTCCAGACTGCCTCTTTCTTGATGAGAATAGCAATAGTCGTGTTCTCCTTGTCTCGAGTGATAGTGCCTGCATAGTCCTGCGAACACCGTAGGACATTGAAATACCTTCTCGATTTGAAACATTTGTGACATCCTGCGTTAGATATACAGGGGTTGGACAAAATAATGGAAACGCCTAACATTTTGGAATCGTAATCTTTGATCTTGTTATAAACAACCGAAACGTGGCATATTTTTATTTTTTGTTGTTCATTATTGTAGCTATTTGATATTTTATTTAAATTAACTGTTTTTTAAAGATATCTAAAATCAAATTTAGTTACATCCTTACAAAAATGGCAGACCGCTCTGACTTTCAAAGAGGCCAAATTGTTGGTGCTCGAATGGCAAGTGCTAGTGTAACAGAAACTGCCGAATACTTGACGTTTCAAGAGGTACTGTCTCAAAAGTAATGACTGCCTTTGAAAGAGAAGGAAAAACATCCTCAGCAAAGCTCAGGGCAGGCCAAAAGTCGAAGTTGTCTAAAAGAGACCGTCGGACTCTAAATCGAATTGTTGTAGAGAGTCGCAAGACCACGGCTCTTAAAATCACTGCAGACGTCAATGAACACCTACAGAACCCAATTTTACCAAAACCTGTTCTTTGGGAGCTGCATAAATCTGAATTTTACGGGAGAGCTTCAATAAGAGAGCCTCTTCTCTCAAAGACAAGTGTTTCGAAGCGCTTAGAATGTAGTAGAAGCCACCAGAATTGGTCCGTCTAGCAGTGGAAAAATGCGATTTTCTCTGACGAATCATCGTTTACCTTTGTTCCGACCTGCAGCCAAGTGTACGTTTGGAGACAGCCGAAAGAAGCCTTTAATCCAGACAGCTTTTCACCAAGCGTTACACATGGCGGGGGTTCTATGATGATCTGGAGTGCCATTTCTTGGCAATCCGTCAGGCTTATGATTTCCTTTCATGGAAGAATTAACAGCCGAGCATGCTGAAGAATTTTGAATGACCAAGTTCATCCTATTGTTCAAGCACTGTTTCCGGAGAGGAACGCAATCTTTCAAGGTGACATTGCCCCAATCCACACAGCTAGAATAATATTGTTAAAGAATGGCACGAAGAACATTCCAATGCAGATGACATCTAATCTGGCGACCCCAATTCCCAGACCTCAACATTATTGAGCATTTATGAACGGTTTTAGAGATTCAAGTAAAACGTCGCTTTTCGCTGCTATCGTCTGTAAAAGAACTGGAGGGTGTTTTAGCTGAAAAATTGGCTAAAATTCTTTTGGGAACAATTCAAAATTTGCATGAATCATTACCCTGGAGAATTGAGGCTGTAATTGTCTCAAAAGGTGGACCTATAACATATTGAAATATTTTTGCTGATTTTCGAAGCTGTTTCTATTATTTTGTCCAACCACTGTATTTATATAGATATATATATAAACGTATATATATATGTATTTAGATGCAAATTACACATGCGCCTACATATAAACATACACATACACACTTGCACATATATTTGTACTCATGTTGGTAATTCTGGGGCTACACTTTCATTCTGCACAATATTCAAGGTGAGAACAATGGTTCGGAGATGATTCATTGTTTGCTTTTCATCATTCGCTTCTTCTTTTTTTCAATCTTCTTTATCAGACAATTTTCAGTCATTAGAGATCATCTAAGATTCAAATATACTTCAAAATGCTGAATTGGGGGAAAGCATCGCGGTGGAGAATTGTAACCAAACCAACAGTTGTTGATATCAAGACAACAAACTCGCTACAGCTCGCAATTTTTTTTTCTGAATTCAATTTATACAGTTTTGCACTTTCATTCGTTCCTAAAACAATCTTGAACATGCATTACATTTTATAGCGATCTATCACAATGTTAGAGCAATCTAACCAACAATCAATCAATATCTTTATATCAAACGGAAACCCAGAGTTTGCAGTGGACAGTAGTTAGGGTCTGGTGTTGCGAACTTAGATTTGACTGAAGGCCGAATGTATTAATGGTCGCACCAACGTCAGGTACCAAGTGACATTCCTGAAGTGAAGCACCTTGATTTAAATCTTGGTCGCCACCACGATCACTGTTATGTACAAATTTATTAATGTGCCTTTCTATTGTGAGCGTCGGTAAACATGATAATGAATAGGATTCCTATGTTTTTCGACCGTTTTGGAAGTACAAAATTCCTATGGTGCTATTTTGATTCCAAGTATGCGGATTAGTATCAAAACGTAACCTTGTTCGAAAATTCTTTTCACTACTGATGTGAAAAATGGTATCAATGCGTTCACCTTCGAAGTCTAAATATATTAATATTGTTAATCAGTAAAACAAACTTGTAATCGAAGGCCTTCTTTGGCTGTTTGACCTAGCGTTTAACAATCACTGAATAAAATGAAATTTTTAGTACATATCGTTTTAAAAAATTTGCTCAGGTGGTTCACTGACAACATTTTCCTAACAGTTAGACAACGAAAATCTTGTATGAAATAATTCACAGGAGAAAAACCTGAATTCCGGAAAGTTGATAAGCGTTTTGCCTCATTCGTATTCTAGATTCATGTATTTTCCTTTTAATAGAAAGTAGAAGCTGTTAGACTCGCAGTGTCTGGAATTCATTAAGTGTTAAACGCATTCCTACATAATAGAAGGCGATCGGAAAATTTACCGCAACACAGCAATAAGTCCTATAATTCGTTTGAGATCCCTTTCAGTCATCTCGCTTTCTTGAGCTTCTCAACTGCGCCGCCGTTATTTGTGTCAGTATCAGCTTTTCAACGAAGCTGTTACAATGGAGTCTTGTCCAGTCTTTTGTTAACTTGAAGTGCTTCGTCGTCTGTAAAACTGTCGTCCTAATACGACGATGATCATTTCCTGTACGAAATTGAACCTTTGAACAGTAGCTAAAAATCCATGCAGTGGGTATAACACGCGCTACGTAAAGAGTTTCATAACTTTGACTGTACTCGACAAACAGGTGAACGTTTTGCTGATCGAGTTACGGGAACAAGCTAACAAGTACCGAAACAAGTATTACGTCAAGATTTGTCATTTTCTTATCGAATCTCGGCATCGGTCACTCTCCAGCTGCTCGTCTGATTCAAAAAGGATTAGGAGATTTAAAAAGTGAAAGTGTCGAATAAAAGTCGTTGAATTAAAAATGAACGTTTCGGGATTATATCCTTCATCAACGCAAAAAAGGTTATGAAACACGTCTGTAATAGGAAAAATATTCGTTGAGATCCGAAAGCTCAAAAATCTCAGCGATACGAAATTGAATAACATAGTTTTTCTCCTAAATATCAATTTGCCCTCAAAAACATTAGGGGATGTAAAAACTGGAAAAATACGACCTTAAATGGTTGTACAGCAGCTGTTTACTTTCAGAAATGAACAGGGATTCTAAAATTTAAAGTTCTGTTGCACTCAATGGCCAATTTACTACTTTAAATAGGCCCCACCATCAGCAGATAATAAGATAATGCATGCTCTCGAACAGCTGAGTGTTGGGCGGGTTCTAGCGGATTCAGCTGTTCGAATTCTAATGATTTCATATTCAGCTTTATCTGTAAGAGTACGTCTCGCCATACCAACATACTCAGATGAATATCATGGAAAAGGAGTTTATTTGTAGACCAGAGAAGCTTACACGGGATGTGGACGCTTATTTACTCTGGGGGGCAAAATAATGCAACATGTTGATTAAATAGCCGTATTCCGCATTTCTAACCACGTACAATTACAAAAATTAGACTATCTATGAACAATAGTGTAAAAAGGTTAATAGCAAATCTAAAACCCACAAATATTTCATAGAGAAAATATATAGGGACATGTATCATAAATACGCAAACAAAAGTTAACACATTTCAAGTTATACATTCGTACACTAATACTTCGTTGCATTGGCGTTATTATTAATTATGGCTTCGAGACGTTTAGAGTAGTTCACGACCAGCTTTTTACAAGTTTCGGGTGAAATTTATTCCATTCTTCAACTCAAATTTCTTTGAGTTCAGCGATGTTTTTCGGACCTCTCCTCTGTATCTTTAATTTCAATTCCCTCTGCAAGTTTTCGATCGGATTCATAGCCGGGGATTGACTTGACCATTCTAAAATGTTTATCTTCTTCATTCTCTTCCATTCCTTGGTTTCGTTTGCAGTACGCTTTGGATCGTTGTCTTGTTGGAAGGTCCATCCACGTTTCAATTTTAATAAACGAGCTGGAAGTAGGAGTTGCTCCTCAAATATTTCACGATATTTCCCGCCATTTATGGTTCCTTCAATGATGTGAAGTTTACCTACCCCTGATGAGCTGAAACATCCCCACACCATGATTGAGCCACCTTCAAACTTAACAGTGGGTATGGTGCACTCTAAGTCATACGCTTCGTTTTGTTGCCTCCAAACATGGTTTGCGCTGTTTCTCCCAAATAGTTCGATTTTGGTCTCATCTGGCCACAGTACTAAGTTCCAAAACGCTGCTGGCTTGTTCAAATGGTCGTTGGCATACTTCAGACTGGCCTTAAAACATATGTGGAGAAGAGGTGTAGTACGAGGGGTGAGGGAGCGAAGACAATCGCGGCGTAGTGTTCTGCTCATCGTGTGTTCGCTGGCTTAGATACCAGATGCCTGGTGATCGTCCTTCAATTCTTCACGAGTAGTTTGAGGCCTCTGCACTACTGTTCGGACCAATTTTCGAACAGGATGGTCGTTAATCTTCCTTGGACGGCCATTTAGAGGCTTACTGAGAGTCTGATTCCGACATTTTCCCATACGTATTATGCTTCCAACCGAAGCTGTAGGAACACACAGTGGTGCATTTATTTTCTGATATCCCAAACCTTCACTATGGAGCTCCACAATACTTCCGCGAAGGTCTTGCCTGACGTCCTTATTCTTACCCATGCTTGCCTCCTCAAGAGATGCTGTACCACTGACATGTTATTGGAGATGAATGCTTACGGAAGTTCGGTTACCAAATTTTAGAATGTACTTGAACATTCCGGTATCCTACAGTAATTTTAATGCACAATATCGAGGGAAAAGACGGGTATTGTAAACTTTTGTTCACGTATTCATTACACATGTTCTTATACATTTTTCTGTTAAATATTTGTGGTTTTAGATTCCCTCAGGGGATACAACTATTGTATCTATCGGAACTAACACTCCCAGGGGGAAAATGTGAGGGCCTGAGCTGAGAGTTAGGTAGGCCGTCTTTTTGTTGAAATAAAATGTTTTTGTTATGCTAAGAATCATTTTTATCGGTTCACTGCTGTCCTGTTTTCAGCTGCTAATACTTTCTTTTTCGACTTTGATCTTGTTTCATAAAATTCTTTCACAACTTAATGTTTCTATGCCCTTTCTGCATAGATTCCGCGTTCCCTTAACTCCACACTAAATGGTACCTTCCTCCTTCCTCTCTTTGGATCGCCTTTGTGGCGGATAGGAAGGCTTAAACTGACTAATAATCTAATCTAATCTAATCTGTGATCATAGATATATTATTAACCTATTTATACTAATGTTTATATACAGTTCAATTTTTGTAATTGTACGTGGTATAGAAGTGTGGAATCTGGTGATGTAATCAACGTGGGGTATTTTTTTGCCCCCACTGTATATAATTGAAGATGGAACCGACAGCTTGTCTGTTGACCCGTATAAGGTGAAATTTATGGCTCGGATAATTTCGGAATAAAAGTTCAATTTTTTTTCAATCAAATGTTTTCAGAGATAATGCCCAAGAAGAGAAATAAAATGTAATTATTGTAACAGATTGGTAACGTAGGAGTTTTAGGACTTGGCTTGAATTTATACTTCAAAACTTTTAACCCCATTGTAAAGTGCAGAACAATCACCGCTGTTGTTAAATTCTTGATATGTAAAAGTTCTTCCTGTAGAAAGTTTTTGAGAAGCTCTTTGGACAAAAAATTTGTCGTTGGCCAGTAATATGACGTAGGACCTCCACGAGCTCGAATAACGGCGGAAATACAACGGCAAAGATACCTGGTCACTTTTGAGAGATTCTTAATTCATTTACGGGTTTTAATTGGACGGAGCAGGCTTACAAACGATATACTCATTTTTATCATGTTGTTGGTACTCTTGGTACAAGCTTCGGCTACTAGTAGAAAATACAAATTTAAACACTTTTTCATCGGGAAAAAAATATCGAAAAACGCTTAGTTTTTAATTATTGGGCTTAGAAGTTTTTAATGCTACGCTACAAGAACACAACAGCTATTACGCAACAGACAGGAATAAGGGCAATATGGGGAATTAGAATGAACAAGTGTTGGCAGAATCGAACATGTTTTATTTACAGTTTAAAACATTAATTCACAGATTCAGGAAATTTCCAGAAATTCCAAGTCAACGTTAGCGACCCCTAGTGAGAAGCGTATGTGTATCTTTTGTCAGTTAGCACCGTGGCACTGAAGTGGTAAGATGCATCGCCTTACAAATGGCAGACATGCATTTCACTTATGGTGCTGCTAATGGTAATGCAAGACGTGCTGCGAGAATCTATCACGAACGTTACCCTAATCGAGAAGTCCCTGATCATCGATTATTCACTGCATTGCACCGAAGATTGACGGAAACCGGCAGTTTTAGTGTAAACGGAGTAGACGTTGGTCGCCCAATAAATTATCATCGAGAGCAAGAAGTGTTGGAACATTTCCGTAGAAACCCGCGTACGAGCACCCGTGCCGCAGCAGCATCTCAGGGTATTCGTGACGATAGTACAGTGTGACATGTATTGAACCGGAATAATTATCATCCATATCACTTCCAGAGAGTCCAGGGTCTCCTTCCAGTTGATTATGGTCCTCGTGAGCGATTCGCGCAGTGGTTTTTAGATGGGAGGGTAGAAGATGCCAATTTGGCAAAGTGTGTGTTGTTTACGGATGAAGCAACCTTCAGCCGAGATGGAATTTTTGATTATCATAACTTCCACTCACGGCAGCAGAACAACCCTCATGTCATCCATGAACGTCATCACCAACATCGCTACACTGTCAATGTTTGGGCAGGTATCGTGCACAATCAACTCATTGGTCCATATTTTCTGCCAGAGCGTCTTACTGGAGATGTGTACAAAATCTTTCTTGAAGAAGTCCTTCCTGGTTTATTGGAAAATGGGCCATTAGGTATTCGTAGACGACTTTGGTTTCAACACGATGGTGGTCCGGCACATTATGCTCTAAATGTGCGACGGTTTCTTGACCAACAATTTCCAAATCGATGGATTGGTCGTGGTGGTGCTGTGTCCTGGCCACCGAGATCACCTGATTTGACTCCGTTAGATTTTTTCTTATGGGGGCACTTGAAATCTCTGATTTATGCGACACCTGTGGAGTCGGAAGAAGACCTTGTCACTCGTATTGCAGTCGCTGATGGAGATATCGCTGACAACCCAGGAATGTTTGGCAACGTACGCAACTCGCTTCGACGAAGGTGTCGTGCGTGTATCGATGTTAATGGTCGAAATTTTGAACACCTACTTTGATGCGTTACTTTCTATTATTTATTAAAGTACCTCATGTTATTTAACGTTTTTCATTACCCTCGTGTGTTATTATTGAACATTAGTGCATGTAATTAACTAGGATCGCCGTGAGTTCTTGAAGCGCATCATTAAAAACTGCTAAGCCCAATAATTAAAAAAATAAGCGTTTTTCGAAATTTTTTCACTTGTAAAAAAGTGTTTAAATTTGTATTTTCTACTAGTAGCCGAAATTTGTATCAAGAGTTCCACCAACACCCTGTATAAAATAGAACCGTTTCAACTTCATGGGTCATTTTTATCATGTAAAACGACACAAAAGCATACATGAAAGAGTTGATAAAAATGGACAAATGTATCTTGGTACCGATTACTCAATTTGCGACTTGACAGAATTGAGTTTCATAAAAACCGGCATGGATTTGTTTATGATATGGTATTATAAAATGCTGGCATATTTTTGCTTTGTAGTTATAATTATTTAGAAATTGTCTAGATGAAAAAGAAGGTTGCATTTCTCTTCATGAGAACGTATGGCAGATTGCTAAGGAGATACATGGGATGATAGATTCGAAAGCTCCCAGTGCGCTATGCCACCCGAATACGGAGGGCGCTTTCTGACCCCATGTACTCAGACGCACAACGTGCGCAACTATATTTGTATAATTTTGGCAAGAGTGAAGCCTTTGGGAACCTATCTTTATACCTACAGATGGATTGGATTTTGTAGGTGTTTAACACTGTGCATCGAATATTTATGCGCGTAAAATATTAAGATGATCCAAAAGTACGTATGGCTTTCTTTAGTTTTAAGATTAGGAGCCAAAATTTGGCAACACACTGGAAAATTTTTTTTGCTTGACGATTTTAAGTGGTCGATGGTAGGATTTGAGATTGAAAATGCTATTGATTGCTGTATCAACAAGCTGCAAGGGAAATGCATTATTATGAAGGAATCGCTTTAAAATTCAATTTCATCTTGAAAAGCAAAATAATTCTAGTATAAATGGTTCAAGATATGCGCTAAAAAAATTGCCAAAACCGAATTCGGACACTTATAAAGAGAAAAACTTTGTCTTCAAGTAAAAGTTAGTCCGTGAGTCACTCAACTTTCCCTAATCAATTCAAGCTTAACAGTCAAAAGCTCAACCGATGCGATGTTCCTTACAATTGTTGAATCTTTATATTGTTGAAGTGTAACAGGCGATGAACAGTTAGTTGAGCTCGCATCCTCTCAACATTGTTTTATCATAATGCTTTTCCTCAGAACTCAAAATTCCCCAAAACTTTACAATAAAGTACTGATACCACTGAATTATAAATTATTTGTTTTTTGGCTAATATGTTCTTGATAAATTTTCTTCAGTTCAGATAGTGAGCTAATGAGGGAATTTGAAATGGCTCTTCATGTTTTCCTCGGAGATAAACTTCTTAAACCCATGAACCCGAGCTTTCAATTCAACGCGTTGTGAACTTCTGTAAATTTTCTCATCACAAAATTTATTGCGGTCCTGCGGCATACAATAGTTTTTAAAAGAATTAAATTTTTCACAATTGCATGGTGTTGTGTTCCTGTTTTTTCAGAAGTATAGATATTTTCAGCGAAAATTAGAGTAGTATGAGCTCTTTATTCAGAACATCGGCGTCCATCATTTCATGACAGACCTGAGACCGACCCGCTGAATTTGAAATTATTCAAATTGACTCCCCCTCCATGATGGTCTTTCATCATGGGGTTCTTGCCTCTGCACTGGGGTAATTATAGAAGCGGTTAGTTTGGTTTTATAATAAAAAGAGCGAATAGATTACTTTGCTGAAAGTTGTACAAGATGTTTTTAAATACGGGACCCGGAAAAATCTTTAATAAATTTTGATACTATGAAAGAACTTTTGAAGACAAAACGGCATTAGAATTCTGAGTTTTACATCTTTTATTTGGTACCTACGAATTCATGATACAACAGTCGAAATAAGAATCAGAGGACACAGTAAAATTCATCCTGCATTGAAACTGGCGCCAAGATGACGAACTGGACAAAGGTACAATTAACTTTCATGAGCACTGCATGGAAGGAGCCTTGTCCTAGCCCAGAGAAGAGAACAACCGAGAGAAAGTATAACCTGCGAAGTTCTCCGTCAAAGAAGGTCATTCACAGATGAGGACAGAATTTAGCCAACAGTGGGAATCTGGCTCAGGAGAAACTGGAAGAACGACCCTGCAACGTTACTGTCGGATTGAGTGTTGAATAATCCAAGTAGATTGTGAAAAGGAATCCCCAGTCTTTTGCACTTGTCGCAACAGTTAGGGATGAGTCATTGTTCTGTTCAAAATATCTTAAAGAAAAGGTTGCTAGTGCATGCGTATGAAGTTCAAATTTGTCAAAAGTTACAAGAAACAGGTTTTGAACGAAGGAAGAATTCCTGTGAGTGGTTCGTGGAGAAGGAGGAAGAGGATCCTGAATGTGTTAAACCCTTGATTATGTCCGACGACGCTCATTCCGGTTTGAACGGATGTGTAAACAAACAGAACATAAGATTTTAGCCATTGAAAATCCTATGGAAATTATGGAAACTCCACTTCATTCAGAAAGAGTAACTGTTTGGTGCGGTTTCATGGAGAATGGCAATATTGGTCCCTGTTTCTTCGAGGACATTGGCCAAACAGTACCTGTTAACGGTCAGCAATACCAAGACATGCTAAAAACCTTCTGAATTCCTGCAGTGAACGCATGAATTTTGCAAACCTCTACGTCCAGCAGGACGGGGCAACGTTCCATACCACAAGGGATTACATGGGTATCCTGCGTAACCATCTTCCCGGAAAGCTGATTTCAAGATTCGGCGACGTTGAGTGGCCTGCAAGGTCCCCTGATCTATCCCCATTTGGATTTTTCTTGTGGATATCTACAGGCAAGGGTTTATCGTGACAAGCCGACGGATTTGACTCAACTCAAGGATGCCATCATCTCAGAAATAAGATTGATAGGTCAGACCCTCATCAGTACTGCAATGAGAAGCATGCGTAAACGCGCACAATATTGCTTGCAGTCGAGTGGACGCCACATGTAGAACGTTATCTTCAAGAATTAGTCCAAATAAAATATTTAAATCTCAGGCTTCTACTGCCGTTTTATTTTCAAAAATCCATTCATGGGATCAAAAGTTATTAAAGATTTTTTCGGGTCCCGTATTTAAAAACACCCTGTACTTTCAAAAACGTGGTCAAAATCAGAATGGAAGTAAGATGCCCAGTAACTTAATTTATTTCATAAGTTCATTTATTATTTGCTGATAATCATTGTTTGGAAAACAAACTTCATTCCCTAACGCGTTTTTTTGTTGCTGCGGGACATGCCATCACATTTATTTCCCTTTCCGGAAGGAACCGCCTTTGCACTTTTTCATCACTTTCACATGTGTTGAGCTCATGAAACTCGATTTGGGAATTTCCAGAAAAACGCAGATCCAAATGGCATTCAAGTGAAGTTACCAACCGGAGAAGAAGTCGACCTGTTAACCTGGGCCAAGAAGAACGAACTCTCAACTATCTTAGGCATTTTAGCTTTGGGAGGGGAAAGCATTACTGACCTTCCCGACGTTCCAAAAGACGAAAAGGATCCTGAAAACCCAGACCCAGCAGATCCTGTAGCTCCGACTGACGGCGCAGCCACCGACGCACCGAAAGATGACAACTCTCAGAGAGAAGGGGGAGATGGGGCCGAGCAGCCGGCGACTGTAAATGACAATGATGCACAGACCGCAGAGGTGGGCAAATTATCCCTTTGATCGAAGTTGTGATGATGAAAGTAGTAAACTGTAACTGGATGTTGAAGTACATGCAGTAGTCTGTACATAAATACATGTTCAAATAAGGACAGCCTATTATTTAGGTAAGGCAGGCTTTTAATGAGATAGATAATTCGAGCTGCTATCGAAACCGTGACAGGGCACGTGAGAAGAAGTTAGCCACAAATACTTTTATTCAAGGGAAATTTAGCGTACCGTAAGAGCGCATCCTCTAAAATGGGTGTATAAAAGTTTTAAGCTCACGTTATGTTACGAATTTTTTGAAAAGTTGCAAAATAGCATGGGTTATTCCCTAGTTTAATAACCCTACATATTGATTAAGCATCGGCGTTCGTCTTTTTGGCATCATAATTGGTATTTTAAGAATAGTACTTCAGATACCAAATTAGGAAAGATGTTCATTTTTCTGTGAAATTCGCAGTAATCGATTTGAATTAAGGAACAAAGTATTTTAACAATTTTTTTCACATCTCCCTCTGGAGGGGAATAAACTATTGTATCTATAGAAGTTAGCGCTTCTACATAGAAGAAGATCCAAGGTCCCGAGCTAGATGTTAAGTACACCTTATTTTTGTTGGAATAAGTTTTTCGTTTTGTAAGGAACTTCTTTTCTTTGTTCACTGATGGATTTTCCCGATATTTTTATGGTTTGTTCTTTAACCGTTTTCTTATTTCATAGACTTCTTTCGATCTTGTTATTATGAAGCGCAGGGTGTGGGATAACCACACCTTGTGCAAGATTCCCCGTTTTTATTTCACACCAAATAGTGCCTTCTTTTCTGTTGATATCGCATTTGTCGTGGCCGTATAGAGAGGCTTAAATTTTCTTATAATTAAATCAAATTGCATTCTAAATCAACTTATATCGTCGAAATTTCTTGGAATGTGTAGGAATGTTTGCTCGCCCTTTTCTACTGACGTCGCAAACAGAAACCACTGATGGTATAATCTTTCACTACGGAAAAGCTAATAAACAACTTGATGTTTAAAAAGGTGGCATAACAGAAAATACACTAAGGTGAAAAAAATTTAGTTAACTAAAATTCATCCGATGAATGTTTTAAAATTCACGATGAAATCAATAGAGAAACAATGGCTAGAATTAATGAAACGGGCATTTTGTAAGCCTAGATATTTGTGTTGTGTTTAAAGACACACTTGGGACCGATTTGAACCAACTTAATGGTGAAACGTACTCAGAGTAGAGCAAAATAAGATGCAGAACAGGTTAGAAAAGAAATACAAATTCTATAATTTACGCAAGCTGGTTAAGGAAAATTTGTCTGTGCAGACATCAGTAAATTAAAAATGGAGTCTATAATGAAAGCCATCAAACAATTAAGCGACAATTCCTGTAATACTCGGAGTAATAGTACCTCTGTATTTTTATTTCTATACTTTGAAAATTAAATCCATGGGCTTTTTCCTAATGGAAGTTTTTAAAACGTTTGCTGTGTGCCAGGAAGCTACCCCAGCACCCAACCCCGACCCGTCCTCCCCGGCCGCGGCGGCCGAGCCCGCCGCCCCCAGCGAGGCGGCGAACTGAAGCCTCCTGACGGGGCGCCCTTCGGCACGTACTGAGCGAGGTTTGGCAGGCACAGCAGCCCAGTGATCTCCACGGCAATTTAGATGCATGAGAAGTTCTCAATTGTGAGGATTTTAATGAGTATTTCTTCGTATTTGATCATAGTTTTATGAACAAATGTATAGGTTCATTTTGCTTCTGCTACTTGTGCTAAATGCTTTTAAATGTTTGAAATTGGTAGTGTTTTGCGATCAAGTCAATATACATATACATAAGACGACCGGAAGGATATTTTTGTGGCAGTTTATCCCTCATTGTACAATAAATCAAAACTGCTGCTCATGTTCGACTGATAAGAGCTTTATAAATCGTGTTTTCTTGAGTTTCTTTTGATGCTGGATGGAAATATCGTCAAATTAATTTCATGTCTATAGTTATTTTCAGATATCTATGAGATTCATTTGCAATATGAGTACCCTGTAACTAATAGGAATATTTTCCCAAGTATTTACGTTAACTTTGAGTATTCATAGCACTACATTATTTGCAATAATTGTGTCCTTCTTGATCTAGATCATATTGCTTTTGTATCAATCACTAGATTTCTGTTAAGGGATGGCAGTTACAAAGTTGTAAAATTGGTAGTGCAATACGCGCTCAATAACTGCATTTGATGACAGCCGTGTTTTATTGACGAGCCACAAAATCGTTATAATGAACCCCAAAAAATGCAGCTTTAGAGGCAGTTACTTTAAAATTTTTTGGAACCGAGATACCCCTCAGGGGATACAACTATTGTATCTATGGGAATTAGCGCTCCCAGAGAGAAAATGAGCCCGAGCTGAGAATTAGGTGAGCCTCCTTTTTATTGAAATAAAATGTTTTTGTTATGTTAAGGACCACCTTTTCTTCGGTTCACTGCTGTCCTGTTTTTCTGCACCTACTACTTTCTTCTTTAACTTTTATCTTGTTTCATGAACTTCTTCCTCAACTCACTGTTTCTACGTTCTTTTTGCATAGATTACGTTCCCTTAACTCCATACTAAATGGTGCCGTTCTTCTTCCTCTCTTTGGATCGCACTTGTTGCGGATCGGGAGGCTTAGAATGTTAGAATGTTTACAACTTTGAACTTCATTCATTATAATTTTGTGTGCGTCTTGTCAGAAGAACAGATTTTTGAGATATAGTTGATGACCTCTCAATTTTACTGGTGCTGCGAAACACTTTTTCTAATTCTTGTAGAAGTTACATTAGGTTTAAGTATGGTAAAGATGAGCAAAAGAAATTCTAAAATTAAGTTGATGATTTTTTGGTGTGAAGGGACCTCAGCGTTCATGAATGTTTTCGGATAGAAAGAAGTGACCTTTAGTTTTAAAACGTTTAAGACAAACTTTACGGAAAAATTACGTACATCCAAATCAACTCCAGAGTTCAGTTATATTGGGATAAAAACCTTACCAAAATGAAATGTAACGATGGTAATATTTGGACGCAAACTCAAGGGAAGAAAATTACACTAAATCGTAAGGGAACGACCGGCCCTTGCAGAATGTTCTTGCAGAACCAGCCACAAATCCCGTCTAGCGTTAGTCATCATTATTTGCTATTTCTGGATAAATTGAAACAATATGATTGGAATCTTAGGTCTTTATTTTACTCCTAGGCACTTGTGATGTAAACTACTCTCAATTGGTGACTAAATTAAAAGAAATAAATATCAATATTACGAGCCTGGGCGGTCGATACATCAGCAATTTGAGGATGACCTGCGCTCGACCCGCCAGTAACTGGTCGCAGGCACAACACGAGTCATGCCAGAGCTAACGGATGAAGATGACGCTCTGGTTCTGTTACTGAGCTCCTGCGTGCGGAATTTAAAACGTCGTCTACATTCCAACGCGGCATCTTCTCGAGACTGGTTCGTTCCTCTCCAAGTTTACTTATCGTTTGCCTAAGAGACGCAGTTTATATTCAAAAAGTGTAATTGAAAGTACCTGTGGCCTTCAAATAGACATTCGATTCAAATAATACATGGCGTTAATTCTTAAAAATATATTATTAGAATAGTAATTAAAAAATGTAAGTTTTCCTCTACTAAGTTTTGTGAGCAATAAACTAGCTAAATAAAAAATCCAATTGATAATGATTTTAATAAATTCAGCTTGTTTTGTTTGACTGCGACCATTCTGAACTTCGTCGCATCCACCGTCCCAGCGGGTGTTGCTTGGGCCCTCTCAGGTATAATGTTCTTCGGCAGAACACAACGAGATGGTGTCTCTCAAGTCATGCAAATTATACATTTATTTTAAAACAGCCTTTAAAAAAGCTCCTAACATTAGTTATACAGTTATTCTGTGGCAGCCAAAACATACTCATACTTTGAATAATCAAATATACTCAAATGAACAGCTCTCGGTTGAGAATGGCCGCAAGTGCAGCAACACAAGCCGTCAGTCCTTGTTTACATCTCGCAGAAATAGTACGAGCCCAAGTAATTATACTACTAGCTGCCCATAAAGACCTCATTTTGATCGTTTTGTTAGAAAAAGGTTTGAATAATCAGGACTGTTGATAATCTGTACCTTTTTTCAACGGCCGTTTGAATGATATCTGCATCATCAGCGCATGTTGACGTAATGAGAATTCTTATCCATGAACGTGGAACTATTTTGCTATAGAAACGAAATTTTTTTGTCACTTTATGATTTCTTTGGCTTGAATGTTATCAGTAGATGTTTGGTAGTAGGCTTTCAGTTAGATAGAGATTCATTTTAAAATCTCCCACAAATCCATCAATGAAGCCTATTGTTGACAATATTTTCATCCCTACATGCTAGATCTAGTCTAAGGTCGTTTACAACCATTTGAATACTCTAAACCTGCACGACAGTCGCAAAACTTTGGTTCCAAAGAGCGCAGTGTTTTTCATCAATGTGATACTATTATTAAGTGATGAACTATAAGCGCTGTCAGCATTGTAAAACTTTGATACTCGTCTGACGACATTATGAAAAATCATATTCCTCTTTTACATGATGAGTGGAAGTACTCCTATGTTTTTGAATGAAGTGTTAAAATTTACCAAAAATTGTCTGTTATTTTCCCTACTTCGGAACAGAAATTGCCGGTTACTAAGAAACGCAATGGCACGCAGTGACCTGTAGTGCTGTTTCTAGGACATATTTCTCCTCATGGAAGTAAGCGTTTTTTAAAAAGAAATACGATGTGTTCAATAAACAAAATGGTGATACGAAAATCACTACTGCTATCGTTTATTGTTAAGATAGCTCACGTATTGCATCAACCAGTAACTACGTGGTGTACGAATAATATATCAGCATTAGATGAATTTTGATAGTGTTGTGAAGTAACAATGGTTAGCTTAACTTAATATCGCTTTGTGTTACATGATTTTTCTCGACCGCTCCATCCATACAATAGCGTCCGTCGGACAAAGTATTTTCCTCTTCTAGATCTAAGAGAATGGAGCGAAGAGCAAGGTCACGGTGCAGACCAGATTCCTTACAGTCTTCGAAAGATCTATATAAAAAATCAAAATATGTGCAATTTCATCTTTGCTGTTCGCACATATTTGGCACCGCGAAGAAACCACTTAGAGACCAATGCATAAGAGAGGACACTTGGCAACTTGGTTCTTTTTGTACATTCCGTATTTTCTACATACTTAGTTACGCTATATTTCGGTACTTCAAATCCACCTGGGGAACTGACTCCATCGCATTAGCCGAGGTTTAATTTCCCTTCGAATTGAGAGCACATTATAGGAATGATGAAACATATTAACTCGTGCAAAGGAATGTACGAAATAAAATAAGTGAAAATTTTTGATTTTCTCACTAAACGAAGCTTTCCTATACATGGTTACTCGCTGTATCTAGCGGAAAGTGCAATGGTATGCCACATTGAAAATGAGTTCACAAAAATCATGGGAGAAATAGATGGAGCAGTGAATTTAATGAGTTGATCGATTTCTTATCTTCTGCCTACATTTAGGCGACCCAGTTTCACTCTTTTACAGGAGCATCTACGATTTTAGCCTCCTTGTTCGGCTATTCTAGGGTTACAAAAGTGATAAATCCTCCAGAGAAAAAGTAAGATTACACGCTCATTCCTTACTTATATGCTGAACTAGCTAAAATCATGTTACGGACGGATATCGATATTGAAGTTATGCATCACACTCTCTAGAAACTCATCGCCGAAAAATATTCACACTACAGAGCTCTTCACAAACATGTAATTTATCATTTCTAGCTGTAATTTATCATTTCATTGTAAAAGCCTTGTGCAATCTCGCAATTTTTCGAAGCTCATATATTCTATTTCTAGCTGAAGATAACTAGTGATACCCTTGCAGGCTCGCAGTGATGCCCCCTCCACATTACTGCCACGCCCCGCATGTCATACTCTGATGTGAGGTCTTCAAGTGCGATTGAGTTCAAGCAGAACTGGGACGAGCTGAAGAGTTAAATTATTGGCCTGGTTCAACGCTATAAAAAATCATCGAGTAATAAGGTTTTGCATACAATGATCCTCCATATCTATTGTCAATTGTTCGGAGTATTGTATCGTCTGGAGTTACTAACATGCGTGTACAGCGACTCTGGGTTTTTGAAAGAATGTTCCCACTAAATGATTTCTGAAGAAAAGCTAACCCTTGTTCTACTTAGTTTTTATATTTATTACCAAAAATATTGTGGTAAAAATGTAGAATTGAAATATATTTCATTCAAAAATTCACTTAATTAGAAAATCTAAAGTCTTTGAATAACACACAAGGCTTTGGTTCATTTGAAAAAATATCGTTACCAACGATGCATCCACTCAAAATTCTTACAAAATAAACAGAGAAAATGCAGGAAAGAAACCAAACGGCACCTAATGATTGCTTGTACTCAGTGGTGGGCACGCAACTTTTAAAATGTTGTGGCGCAGCCGCAACCGCAACACTACAAAAAAAGTTGCGACGCAACCGCAACAGCAACTTTGAAAATCCAAAGTTGCGATCGCAACCGCAACTCGCAACCGCACCTTTTAAATATGAAATATAGTTTTAATTGAATATTGTTCAATTTATCTTACGTATTTATTGTTATGTATAAAAATGAAATTAAGATGTTCAAAATAGTGCATTGTTTTACTAAAAAAATTAATAGATCAAGTAAATGTGTGGACGATCTTTGAGTATCTTGATATTGAATGAAATATCAAGATACCGAAAGAAACGTTTCATTTGTTAATATAGCATGAACAATAAAATGAATTCCATTTTCTAATGATAATAAGGTTGAAAAGGTATCTAGCTAGTAGCTATATTTTCGTTGGAGTGCCGTATGTATATTGCAAAAAAATGGGAAAGAAAGAAACGTTTCAGTTGTAAATATAGCATGAACAATAAAATGAATTCCATTTTCTAATAATAATGTTGGAAAGGCACCTAGCTAGGAGCTATATTTTCGTAGGAGTTCCGTATATATAGCAAAAGTATTAGAAAACAGAAAAGTGCAGAACATTTATACAGCCTATATGACGGATAAAGAAAAAACCTATAAAAACCTGTGCAATGCTAATGTAATATTTGATATTCCTCTGCTTTTTTTGTTCCTCTGTTAAGATTTAATACTGGTTCATGATCTCAATATGACAATGTCAATGTACTGTAATGACGATCAACGTTGCATTAGAAAAATGTTAACATTTCCAAATGTTTGTCTGAAAGCCGAGCACGTCGTGGTCTCAAAATTTCTTTGTCTAACGAGAAAAGTGAAAAGTCGTTCGACCGCAGCGCTCGATGGGATTGGCGTGTTAAATTGGATGAACGAAGCGACAAATTCACTTGAAGGTTATATGATGAGTTACATAAAATATACTTATATACTGTAAGCAAAGTGTATGTGCATCACTGTATCGCCTAATGCTAATAATAAACAGTTGCCAAGACGGGTTGTACCCTGTACTCATTAGTTTCAATCGAGTATGAAACGCGTATTAGACTCTATTGAAATCATTTTAGAAATTAAATAACCATGGTGATGTTGCGGTTGGGAGTTGCGGCCTGAAATGACAAAAATTGTTGCGATCGCAACAGATTCGTAACTTTTCAAAAATTGTTGCGGCGCAACCGCAACCGCAACAGAAAAAGTTGCGATCGCAATTGCGGCCGCAACTTGTTGCGGCGCAATTGCCCAACACTGCTTGCACTTGATAAATGGCTGTTCCATGTCCTAAATCAGTAGGCCCATAATTCCCCACTGTTTTCGCAATTCCCCATAGTGTAACTGAACAACAAAGTAGGACTCTTTATAGTGTGCAATGAGTTATGCTCATTTTATGCGTTGGATCAGTACACCTAGCGCACCGTACATCATACCTAAGCTGTCTCCGAATACTCTGATTATGAAGTGTGGCATGTAGGAAACGTTGTTGCGCTCCATTCAAATTTTCAGAAACTCTGTTTACAGAAGTGAATTTGTGGTTTTGAGTCATGTTTAACCTCATGAGACTATCATAGAGACGTCCAATGCACACCTGTATCCCCAATTTCTATTTTTCAACGGATGGGAGAAATCACTTTTCTTTGAACTTAGTTTCTTAGCGCATTCGTGCTTGCCCCTCACTGCTGGCAGACATAAGCTCCATCACTCGCACTCGTACGTCGCTGATCATTGATTGAGCTGCATAACTTTTTCAGACTAGTATTTTTTTTGTTTTCCATGGCAAGACAAATAGCCTATTTTAGCATTTAATTCTATCTCGTTGAAGAAATGCGAGGAAGTTTCCTTAGCGCACAACTTAGCCGCAACTTTTTTGCCTACAAAATTTAACATGTCATAAATGTCCAATGACATTTTACATTTCTGGTACTTTAGTAATACGTTCTGAGCCATTTACCTGCATGTAAATATGTCAAGAACTAATGCCTCGTATCAACTATCTCACCCAAGTAGACTAACTGAGAATCAAGTTAACATTCGCCAACAATTATAAAGAATTCTCTGTTCATGTTGCCAATTTTTCATTGATTTAAACTCACTATCGTGAACATAATTATTCCAACCGCCACCATGCTGCACCTCTATTATAAAGCGGCGGTACAGAGTGCAAAAAGAGCGTCGAGATTCCGGTCACTAAAGTCATTCGTGCAGTTGCAGCGCTGCAGCGCCGGCACGTCAGGTGGCGTCGGGCTGCTTGTTGCTGGCGGCACCTTGCGCTGCAAAAAAATGATTTATGTTGCGATTTTCTCTATTCTTCGTTTCTCGATTATCGTTGAAATTCTAAAAATAATTCTTTTAATTTAACATGAATTTGACAATCACCTCCATCATTATGAATAGATTTTCATTAGAAGCTTCACTGAATAGCTAGAAAGAACGCTTGGAAACAACTTTTCTAATTTAACCTTAGGAGGCGTGTTAAAGTATAGTTACCACGCAGCTGAGCAGTAGCGCTTTATGTAAAAATGCAAACTAAACTAGAAGACGGAATGAAAGGCGCGTCAAACGATGTGGTGCGAACTTTGTTACCTCGTTTTTTGATGAAAAATGTTGCCGAGCAGACATCCACGTGACGACTGCTGAATGGGCCAAATTGACTTCGTACTTGCATACAAGTCTCGGCTGGACATTCTAGTTGCTATGCACAGAATCTATTGTACAGCATCAGAAGAATATCTCGGACTGATCAAAGGTCAAGTCTAGATTTTTTTCAAAATGAATTGCGCAACTGACTCATTTGTAAGTATTAGGAGCTGATAATGCATTGACTACTATGTGTATGTTGTTGGGTTATCTCTGTGCGACAGTGTGTGGATGATATCCTAGAGGGAGTAGCTGTAAGAATATTTTTCATTCTGATTGTGCATTTGCTAAAAAGTGGGTCGAAGAATTATACATCAATTAACCGAAGAAAGAACTTGTGTACAGTGCGCCAAAATTGTGACAACAAAATTAAATTTTTCGCTCAAACTAAAATTTTATTCGTTAAATTGATGGTGGATGCCTTCATACGAGTAATAATGACAAAAATTTATTCGATATGGCCTTTTCGATTTCTTTAGAACATCTTCTCTGGTGTTCAGAAAGCTTCACAAGCAACACGAAGCAAATCTTTTGGGATCAGGACCCATTTTTGACGCGGTTTAGTCTTCAAATCATCGAGCGACGCATGAGCAAATTCGTAGACCGTGGTGCATGAAATTATGAAATAGACCACACCGGTAACTCAATTGTGGCCTTACTTTTCAATGAACGCCGGTTTGTGTTCCTGAATTTAAATTCTGATAATTTGCGAGCTGTGTGGTGGAACGAAGTCTTATTGAAGGGTCTAATGTTCGTTGTCAAAATGTATATGTGACCACAGAAAGAGTTCTGTTTCTAAGATGTCGGAAATGAACGCTGACTGTTAATTTTAATCCCCGAAGGAGAAGAAAAGAGAAAAGACATTCCAATAGGAGTGATCGTCGCCCAGACCATCACAGACAATGAAGCCTGACGTCCATTTACTCTTCAGTCTTCTACTGACCCTATCCCTGCTCCGAACTTACTCAATCTGATAGACAAGACTTTGCTAAACGTCAAATGTTATTCTATCAGTTAATGCCAAAGTGATCAGCATGTGTTCTTCCCTGAGATCAAGAAAGTGCGCTTATCTGCATGCTTGGTTGCATGCTTTCATTAAAAGCTGAGCGCTCGTGCCTTTTCTGCATTTTGCAGAAGACTGAAATTCTCTTTTAACATTTCTCGCTCGTTGAAGGGTTGTGATGCCCGAACGGTCTTTTCTGGTTTAGCCTTTGCCTGTTCGAGTACGAGTTGAATTCCATAATTTTCAATACTTTTTTTAAACGAGCAGTCATTCCTTTTACAATCGACGAAGTACTTTCCTCCTTTTAAAGAGGTGTGCGATCATCTCGATCAAAAACTATCCAAGAACTTAGTTTTTAAGGTATTATGAATATGAAATAAAAGTGATCATCGTTATCTTTTAAACTCACAGATTACTAATGAAATAACTTTGCAGAAAACAGTTTTTGTTAATCTCTAAATATATAATCCATTTTCTCAACATACGTATCTCGTAGCCGCTTGAAATGAATAACAACGAATGTGAATGGGAATAAGAACAAAAAGGTGAGGCGCCTTTTCCTGTGCTTCATTTCGTATGTGGAAGAATTTTTCCGGCCCTTAACGGTCCGCATTTTTCTTGTGTAACCTTGTGAACGACACAAAAAAAATTAGACCAAAATTTTACGCTAACATCGCTTTTTAAAAGATCCTTTATGGCTGATGCTTAACTCCTACTGCTGTTGTCCAATTCCCCTTTCTCACGATGCCCCAATCATGTATTTCGAAAGGTTGCGTTGTCTTCACCCTGGTCAACTACACGCGAAAAAATGATGATCCCCATCATTGATGGGTTGCATATTGCGAGATGAATGGCATTTTTTGAAATTTTTTCGAGTTGCTGCATCTTCTTGCTCGTACATCCAAGTTTTCTCGCTGTGTTTTCTTGCTCTCCTCTTCCTCCCGTTTGGCCAAGTTTTGGTTCTACATCGCATCGATTAGTATAACACATCAGTTTACGCCCCTTCCAGGCTTCACTGATGAAAGAATCCCTCGGTTGTTTAAGCTCACCTCATATACCATGCTAGCCTCTTGTTCTAGGTCTTTCTCAAAGGACCGATGCCCATACACGCGCTTTGACTAACTTTCGAGCATCCCTCAATATTCCTTTTAGTCAGCGTCTAGATTTTATAGGCATGTCTATTATCTTTATCTTTTAGTCAAAGTCCAATTCGACCCCCAAAACTTGTTTTAGGAAGCATCCCAATGCCTCCTCCTTCGGCTACTCCCACATACACTACCCTGCGCCGTGGGGAAACTCTCGTCCCTTGTTTCCCCTCTAATGGCATAGTAATACTTGGTGAAGTAATATTCGAATCTTCTTGAGAAACGCGGTATTTTTCACGTGCTTTGCGATAGTTTCAATATAATTTATTCAGTTTAGGTATTTAGTTTAGGTCGTTCATTAGTTACATCATAAGGTCTGCAAGCTTAAATCTGAGGAGCTTCACAGAGCCGCCAGAGCGATGCTTTCAGACCGCCACGCCAGCAGCTCTATACGAAGGCCCAGCTATATGTACGTCGCAGCAGACCCGACGCACAAGGAAACAGAAAGTTGAAGTCTACGTTACGGCCTGTGTAGGAAAGCTACTCCTCCATGCTCGCAGTCATTAGATCCAAGCAAAATTTTAGCTAATAGTTATTGCTGACAGCTGACAGCTAGAGTGTTAATTGCTGCTGAAAGGTGAAGTGGCCTGTTTCTATAAAGAGAGTAGATTAAGCCCATCAGCTAGGCTGTGGTGATAGGTTCTGCTTATTGTCCGTACGCTCAGGAAGACGCAAACCAGCATGGTAAGTCTGCTCAAATCCTTCGGTGAGTCTGCTCAAATCCTTTGGTAAGTCTGCTTTGTAGATTCAATGTAAAAAAAATCAGGAGCGAACTTCTAAGTGAAACGACCATGTCAAAAAGGGCTCGTAACCTTATTGTTAGAGCAGAACGTCATGAATGATTAACTACGGACTCTTATTTTCTTCAGCAAACTGTAGTAAGTCTTGTAGTGCCCTACCTTAGTTACCACTCAATTCTTATCCAGTCATTCAAGTGTTCAGTAATGATAAAAAAAGTTCCGCCTTCTCCTCTGCATATCACCGATACCTACCGGAGGAGAAGTATAAGTAAGACCGCTACTTCAGTTGCTGCAATGGAACTCAATGGCCGAAGTAGCAACATCAGGTCTTAAAAGTGATGACCTCCGTAGCTCCAAAAACTGGACACCCCTGCAGTTCTCCAGCGGTTTCACCATCGGGCAGAGGCTTCTACATTGCCTACCCATTCCACCTGGTGACCCCAGCAGCACACCTCTTTATTCTCCAATTTCAACAGACGAAGCAACCTTCATCGCAATTTCTGCTAGATGTTCCTATCACTTCAAGGACGTATAACCGAGCGCGAAAATAAACAACCGAGCCGTCAAAACTCCTACAGCCCGGCCTCATCGCTCGGCCCCATCGCACGGCCTCATTGCACGGCCTCGACGCTAGGCCCCAACAGCAACTCTCTCACCACCTGAACCTACGCGACAGTATCGTTCGAATTACTTTCTCTCTAAGGGGAGGGTACTTTTAGTGCCCTACCTTAGTTACTCCTCAATTCTTATCCAGTCATTCAAGTG
This sequence comes from Platorchestia sp. MABIK, assembly GCA_014220935.1. Taxonomy (NCBI): domain Eukaryota; kingdom Metazoa; phylum Arthropoda; class Malacostraca; order Amphipoda; family Talitridae; genus Platorchestia; species Platorchestia sp. MABIK. Next base: position 67,882 of record JACJUY010003569.1, read on the forward strand.
TTCAGTAATCTTAAAATGTATCAATGTAAATTCAATCAATAAAAAGTTCCGCCTTCTCCTCTGCGTATCACCGATACCTACCGGAGAAGTATAGGTAAGACCGCTACTTCAGTTGCTGCAATGGATCTCAATGGCCGAAGTAGCAACATCAGGTCTTACAGTCTATTGTATAATTATTCATGGAGATATATTGACGATAGGATGCTCTTGCTTCGTGTTTGACGAAACCCTAACCATAACGAGTTTGACGAAGACGTGCTGTATTGTATATTGTTTGAAGTAAAACGACTATAAAAATAGAACATAATTTTTTTCTGATACTCGAATGATGCGCTTTTTTTCGTTTTCCTTCGAGCGAATGAGATGAATTGGTATTCACACTAAGGTTATTTCCTTCATTCCAAGCGTGAACGGGTGAAATGCTCTGCATCGCTTCACAGAATTGCGTTTAATTACTTGCACATCCAAACACTGGTCAACTTTTCCACGATTTTCAATTGGAGAGTATTAAAAAGTGTAACAAAGTGAAACGTAAAATTTTGGAACAAGGTGAGATTGGTTGAAATAACTATGACTGTTGTAATACGATGATGGTAGTAGATGCTTATGAGAGAACACTGTAATATAAATCGTTGAATAATGGAGCGACTTCCTCTACACGTATGTATATTGTCACGGCAGGGGTGAATAAAATTTCTCGACAAACAATGAGATAGAAAAACAATTAGATGAACCAGTTTTAAAGTAACCCTGACGGAGCTCACTCAGTTGTCTATGTACAATACAGCATCAGGACAAGATACATGGCCCTTCTAACGTGATGTAGCGAGTATATGCGTGAGAATTCAGCATTGAATGAGACAATATAAACGTACTTAAACAATAAATAAGCTGAGCCTGTCCTCCCGAAGTTTTTTGACATGATGTACTCGGATATGCATTATGTGAACACAATCTTGAAGTTTTGAACATTAACCGCCATCACTTCGGAATTGACAGAATTATGCAGTTTTGTCTTTCTTGGAAAATATCAGAAGAGAACAAATTGCATGAAATCTCCCCCAAAAATACAAGATTCATAGCGCTTGGTAATGCATGCTAAAAGTAATGTTCGGTAAATTTAAGAACAAATTTAGATAAAAGTATCGACTCGTTGAGAGTTTTTTTTCAGAAAATGGCAACTTGGCTTTCAATTTGAAAGTCATACTTAGATCTCCTGAAAAAAACGTGACTGCTTTCAACTGGAGCAAAACTCCGTCGCAGTTTGTTGGATCATCAGAATGCCACTTGGAGCACTGCAGGGCGCACTGCAGCACCGCGAGCATCTCTCGCACAATCCCATGAGACCCTCGCTGACATCACAAAATCAGGTCTCCGAAAGAAGCATCGCATGACGATCACGGCCTGAGCTCGTGTTCGGCCACGCGCGGCCCGGAGCGCTGGCAAGTGTCACACCTCACACTTGTTTTTCGGAGCCGAGGAGCAGCGCTCCAGCAGAGCCTCGATTTTCTGTAAATAAAGCCGGCGCTCGTGTCAACTGAGCGAGATGGTCCAATTTCAGCTGCACGCCACGTGACGCCCGCCCGCGCACAAAGAATTTTTTCATCGCATCTGTTACGGAATTTATGGACATATGATGTTGATCAGTGTCAGTTGACTTCCAGTTATTTATTAATTCTTTTCTTGCTTATTCATGTTCTAACGGAAGTCTATGAAAGTGCCGCCTATCGTGATCATTATACTCGACCTAATTTCTGTATAACTATTATTTTGTTTTGCATGTGATGGTTAAATCAAACATGTGGTCGGTTGTGAGCCCTTTAGCTGGGGCTCCGTTGTGTCGGTAGGATAGGAAAGGCGGCAACGTTTCGAGTGGTTTACTGGACGTCGAAGCTTGCTTAGGGCCGGTGCTACCGGCAGGAAGAGCTCGGTCAAAATGCGATTACTCATACACGACGAGCGCTTTTACGTGGCTCGGTGCACGAATACACGAAGGGCCACACATACCTCCCCCTCATACGGAAAGCTATAAGCCGAGAAAAAATATAAACGCAATTTTTTAGGTTTGAACATTTTCGAAAACAACTCTTATAAAAAACGCAGATAGCACCGTCCGTCACAGAAGAAAACACAACACAATAGCACTGGTTAAACCAATAAATGCAATGCTTAAAGTTTAAGTACATCAAAGCAAAGCAAAAAGTATAAAGGCGGCTGAAGCGAAAAAATAAAAATTGCCCTTTTCTTCAAACTTTAAAATTAGAGTACTCGGTACAACACCATTACATAGTGCATGGGTCGTACTAGACTATGACTAAACGTAAATAGACACATGATTGTAAAAATGCTAGTTAAAACTCATGAAAAATTCAATTATTTATTTTACCGCGCATTTAGTAAACATTAAGGTAAGGCGTAAAAATTAAATACATGAGTAAAACGCCAGTGAAAAACAACGATAGTCATGGTTTTTGCAACGAAATAAATGATTAAAGTAATAAACAATTTAAATGTTAACCGAAAACATCCATAATTTAAATATCCGTGAAAAATAGTGGCCGTTGCCACCGCGAACTACACGAAATACATGAACATCATTAGTCGAAATTTTTGTAGACACTCCGAATCGTTGTGAGCGCAAACCAAGCTTAAAACATGAAATTACTCATGAAATTAACAAGCAAATAAAGCGTCAAACGATGGCATGAATATAATTCTGATTACTAAATAACCAAGTGAAGCGTGCGTGATAAAACTAGTAAAACATCTATGGCGCAGTCCGTAACAAGGCTAATGGAAAGATCAATCCAAGCTGGTAATGCTTAGAGCGTAATGATTAATTCAAACTTCATCAAACTTTATTTAATTATTAATTAGTTCGTCTTACTCAAATTTTCAACTGAATTAATAATCGAATGACTTGTATTTATGCATGAAATACCGATGATAAATCGAAAGGAAAAAGGGATACATGCTCCGTAGAGTTCATATTGTGTTTTCAGAGATTATACTCGCAAAGTCGAGATAACACAAGTCAGATCGGATATTTAAACATTTAGTGAAACAATTTACGGGATCAATACCTGTGTGCCGTAGAACTCGTTTAAACCATAAAATTAATCGATTACAATAGATTATATAAAACATCAAAAGCGAGTTAAACACATCAAAAGCGAGTCAACCTCAACCAGAAAACAAAAGGAAATGCTAACTGATCGGTTTCAATAAAGCATGATTTTTCTTGTTATCCTTCCCTTGCACGAAGGTGAATTATCAATTAATAATTCGCTAATTTCCATTAACACATTAACGACCTAGATTTACAAATTTATGACGGTAAGTGAACGGAAATAAATATACAAATTAGGAAATACCGCAGTAAAAATTTCATCGAAAAATTTAGAAAAAGGAAAATGTCATTATTACCTAACGGCAAAAAGAAAACACATTTCAAGTTTTAACTCCGCCGGTTACACCAACTTACAACCATGGTTACACCAAAAAATACAGAGATAAGCGGTTAACAGGTATTACTAAAAATTAACGAACAAATTGAAAACCAAATGAACAATTACCAATGGTAAAAATATGGATAAAAGTTAAGTCAAATCTTCTAATTAAGTCAATTCCTCCCCCATAATGTCGAAGTTCACAATTTTTAATAGTTACGCACATG